>KN882471.1:81274-109415 GCA_000934455.1 Apostichopus parvimensis | reverse complement strand
ACCCTGTTGGTGTTAGTGGGAGCTATTGCTACAGGTTGGTGTAACAAAGGAATTACCCCATACAGCTAACCCTGTTGGTGTTAGCGGGAGCTGTTGACAAACCCCGATCTTGTTTTGAGTGATTCTGTATACTGCCCTCTCTTTAGTGACAATAAACATCTATTTAATTGGTTTCTTTTTACAGGTAATGCAGCAATCATAAAGCCCTCCGAGCTTGCGTTTGCCACCGCTGAGTTACTGGAGAGGATCCTCCCAAAATATCTTGATGAGGTTATATGATTTTAAAGTCCATTCAAGCAATCTTAAAAGTCTTAATTTAGCGAATCTAAAGGTTTAGGAAGCCAGCATAAAAAAAAAAAATTCACTTGAAACCCTGCCCATGTGACGATTGTGGTTCAAAACTGGCCGATCAAATTTTGATGCTGTTACCTTTACAAGGCAGGCATGTAACTTTCACACCCATTCTTTTATTTGTAACCGCCACTTAATGTTCCCCCACCCCCCACCACCCGACCCCCCACCCTTCTGACAAGAGGTGGATAAAATGTGCAATCTTGATGAAGGTAATAGCTTAATTTGGAAGGGATGGGGGGGGTGGGGGGGGAAGGACGTCAAAAATTCTGGTGCTCATCGTCATCTTTAACGAGGGCACAAGTCTATGCATGTGTTCGTCGGTCGTTCTGCCGTCTCCGTCGGGCAGAAAACCCCTGCTGTTTCCTACTCATTCTGGCCATTGGATTACACACTTAAGCCAATACCCGCTACACTAAAGTTGACAATCTTTGTTTTTTTTTGTTGTTTTTTTGTTATCGTCATCTTTAACGAGGGTACAAGTCTATGCATGTGTTCGTCGGTTGTTCATCCATGACCTTAAAATGTTTTTGGTTTTTCTGCCTCTCATTCTATCTAGGATTGTTATCGAATCGTTAACGGGGGTGCCGAGGTGGCCCAGACACTCCTCAAACAGAGGTTCGATCACATCCTATACACCGGCAGCCAACACGTCGCAAAGATCGTGCTGCGTGCAGCGGCAGAACACCTGACTCCAGTCACGTTAGAACTCGGAGGTAAAAGGTTAGTGTTTGGAAACAAGTAAGAAATCGAGGGGGGAAACAAAATTCCAATTGAATTGAAATATTTGACAGACTTCTTAGTTGGAATGAAGCAAAGTAAATTTATGCATCGTTTGAAAGGAATAAACAATAAACTAGTTCCAGGTTTTTCTTGAAAATTTCATTTTTAAATCTCAATACACAAAATAAATCGAATGGCCTTTTCAGATCATGCTTAAATTTTGTATAGCAACTTTGAAATCTCTGAATGTTCCTTTACCAAAGAAAATACAATGTTTTGTGTGTAAACTCCTATACATCCTATACAACTCCTATACATACATCTTTGCACTTGTGTAGCAATTTGCCCATTTTGCATAGCAAGTTGCCTATTTTGCATAGCAATATGCCCATTTTGCATAGCAATTTGCCCATTTTGCATAGCAAATTCCATCATTTTGCATATCAATTTGCCCCATTTTACATAGCCATTTGCACATTTTGCATAGCAATTTCCCCAATTTTGCATAGCAATTTGCCTATTTTTGCATAGCAATTTCCCCCATATTGCATAGCAGTTCCCCCCATTTTGCATAGCAATTTGCCCATTTTGCATAGTAGTCTGCCCATATTTGCATAGCAATTTGCCCCATTTTGCATAGCAATTTGCTCATCTTGCATAGCATTTTGCGATACTATACCGTATAATTTAGTCCCTGTTATGTCATTCATTTATTCTTCAGCCCCGTTTACGTCGACAACACGGTCAACGTGGGGGTGAGTGCCAAGCGGGTAGCTTGGGCGAAACTGATGAATTGTGGTCAGACGTGCATCGCACCAGATTACATACTGTGCCACGCCGACGTGAAGGACAAGTTCATCGCAGAACTGAAGAAATACATGACTCAATTCTACGGGGAAAATCCAAAAGAACATAAAGACTACGGGAGAATTATTAACGAAAGACATTTTGAGTGAGTTGTAAGAGGTTCTATCTGTGAAACATTCTACAGCATGGGTGGGCAACCTACGACCCGCGGGCACCACATGCGGACCGCCAGTGATTTTTATGCGGCCTGTGAGATGTCTCAAGAAAAAGAAAAAAATCAATCTATTTTACGTCATCACAAAAAAAAGCTAGCTGCTTAGAATTTATCGGCACTAATGATGCTGTCAGGTAGGCCTATTATCCCCATTAATTATCTACTGTACTGTATTGACATTTTGTTTTTGTGAATACAGTACACACACCTATGGCTTGAAAGTCCTCAGAATTAGAGGTTTGAAATCGTTGGTTAGGTGCGGCCCAGTCAATTTTGCACCCCTTATATCTGGCCCATTCATTCAAAAAAGGTGCCCACCCCTGTTCTACTGAGAAAAATATATATGATTGATTGATTGATTTGATTGCTACTTTGAAGCAAAGAGCAGCGGTGAATTTTATAATCACTGCCTTCCTCTCCAGCAGGGCTTGTAATGTCCGTCAAAAATCATCTGTTACAAAATGGCAAAAGCTGTTGTGTGCCTTGTTATAAAGTTTGCTGTAGGTGCACTCATAAAGATCCCAAGCAGGGCTCAGAATTCATCCAAAATGCATGGGATATTTACCGGAGATATTTGTCGCCAGAAAGCAGCTAATAATCGGTTTTGGGAAGCGTTCAGTTCTAGACGTGTAGCTTATGAACATTTACACAGATCCTTACAGTTGTCTGTCATTTCCTTACGTTAAATACTCTCACTTTAAGGGGAAATGCCTTGCGGCCCTTTCAGGGTTTTGAAAATTGCCTGTGGTGCCCTTTTGAATGCCGATAAAGCTGGGGTGAAAGCCCCTTCCATTCCAATTAAAATTGAAGATAATTTCTAATGTGCCCTAAAGCAAAGGTTGCTCTGCCCCCAAGTTGCCTCTCTCTGTCCTTTGTTTGTGCCCTATTCATACTTATCACATATTGAGAAATGTATTGAGAATTACCTTGCTCACAAGTATAGTCAACATTCATACAGAGAAATGAGGATTATATTAGTTAGACAGAAGTTGTTAATTTCATTGAGTTACAAGCTGATAATGATTGGCCCCATTCAGGCGCGTAGCCAAGGGAGTGGGGGCGAAGGGGGCAGCAGCCCCCCCAATGAGCATATTTTTTTGTATGTTTTTATGATATCGCTATTTCAAAAGAGAAATGCTAAGATGCAACTTACAAGGCCTGGGAAGTGCCATTTCCAGTGATCTGGGAGGCATTTTCATCCAAAATTTTCTTGTACGCTTCGCGCCCACTCATGGTGGCGCTACGCTTAGATAGTTTGCAATGCCGTTTGTACGGCTCTGAAAGTTTGCCTACCGTTTCGCCCCTCCCTTGGCAAATTCCTGGCTACGTGCCTGGCCCCATTGGGAACCTGGTTTGGTGAGGAGGGAGAATTCAGAGTGTTGCTGTTGAATATAAATCTAGCTACTTTCAGGCCATTAGTATTACCTTCAAATATGCTAGATGGTGAGATAATGGTCACCCAGCTGAATTTCAACACGTATGCTACAGTCTCTCTTACAGTACTGATACACACCTCTTTGGTTTTGTTGTTGATATTTTGATATTTAATCGGTCATGATAATAATCCTTAATCACCATGATGAAATTTTTGAATCATCATTATTAAAAACTTCTAGCAATTTTTAGTGTGCTATGTAAAATTTTGCAGCAAATTCTGATAGACATATGAATATGATAACGTGTGTACTTCAAAAATGAAAGTGGAACTAGGGCTCATAAGGAATATATCGTGACCATTTTATGATGGATGTTTCTGACATCTCTCTTCCGCTCACAGCCGACTTAATAAACTCATGGAGAGCCAGGAGAAGAACATCGTCCACGGAGGAAAATCTGATCGGACGGAAAAGTTCATTGAGCCGACCGTCTTCGATGACATCACATTTAGTGATCCAATCATGAAGGAGGAGGTAATTTATGCAAGATATTTTTGAAAAGTTTGATCAATAACGAACTGGGATTATCATACAACCATCAATGGCATGTCAAGGAAGCAAAGAGATGACATGATAATGCTAGTCATGAACCATGTTCCAACGATTGTAAGAATCCCTGCCAAGTTACATATTTATTAATATATACACAATATCCAGATGTGAAATTACAAAACAGAAAACTTAAGATCATATTAACTGTAATGAAAATTGCACTTGTTTGGATAGTAGTAGCATATGTCTACATCCATGGAAGTAAACACGGTGCAATCAAAATGAGAGATTTAAAAATATATAAATATGTAATTGCAGGATTCCGTAAATATGGAACACATTATTTGGTCTTACTTCAAGTCCTCTGCTTCAAATATTAGGTTTCCTCATTTAGAACCCCCCCAAAAAACACAAAAAAAAAAAAATATTTGAACCTGAAATTTTGGACATCTCTGGACCTATTTCAAACTGTCTTCAGCGATTGATGTCTTTTACCACACGACAATGGGGAAATGAATTGGATCGGTAGCGAAACTATAGAAGCACTGAATTAATCAATAGCCCGATCCAGATTTTGCATTGCTAATTCTCTAGGAATATTTTTGATTGATTAATTAGACCAAAGGTGTTAAGAAGTTGCAAGCTTGGTAGCCTTGGTTATATCGTTTGAATAATACCATTTCAAAAAAACAAACATCTGATTTGATTGAAAAGTAAAGTGTCTTATTGTTTCAGATTTTCGGCCCTCTATTGCCGATCGTTTCTGTCCAAGGCGCAGACGAAGCCATTAAATTGATCAACTCAGGGTAAGGGTTCAGAGGTCACAAGTTTGGCAATTTCTTAGACAATTCAGCATGAATCACTCGAGATATAAAAATATGATGTATGTACAGTAGGCTTGACTATGAAATAAGAATGTTGAAATATACAAAGCATAAGCAGGCCCAGGCAAGGTATATGTTGAGATGGTCCCCTTAAATGCGATACTATTATGATTTAAATTAGATCTTGGAAATATCAGTTTTCCCTAAATTTGAAAATGTTTGTTACTTATTGACTAATCAGTACGATTAGTCTTGTTAGATTGGATAATGTCTAAAACCTGAAAATCTGAGCAAGAAATATTTGGCCAGCTCTTGGGATGTTGCGATCCATGTTCTGCCATAGCTTTGCTTTGTGGATCGTGGGGGGGGGGGTTGGGGAGGAGGGAGGGAGGGGGATGCCAGTCAGAAGCCCTGGTAACATTTCATACTGTGTACCTAAGGATCAAGCCCAAGTTTATTTGATACATCCCAGAATACAGCTATTAAGGGACACCTCTGAGGTTGATGTTTCAAGTAAAACATTGTTTTGCTCTTGCATACAATTGGGACAATGTTGTTAATTAGGTACCTTCATGTGACAGTTCAAGTTACTTATATTGTCAGTATGAATTATCAGATATAGGTTAGGAACTGTTCATACTGTCATTACGAGTGCTGTGAAGCATGATAGGGGAGGACAGTATAGAGTGGTATTAGCATTAGAATCAGATAAAGGTTAGGAACTGTTTATACTGTCAGTAAGAGTGCTTTGAAACATGATATGCGAGGACAGTATAGTGTGGTATTAGCATTGGAAAATTGTTCCAACTTCCTGGATTATTGAAAATTTGTTTATAATTTCCTACTTAGGTGTTCCATTCTTCAATTACACATTTTTCTAATCCAATAACATTGTTTGACCATTTTATGACGAGGAGTCATTATAACCCTTCATCACCCATTGGTTATAATTCTATAACTTCTTAGCATGAGGTACCCCAAAATGAACAGTGTTCCCCCCCCACCCCCAACCCCCCTTTCATTATAAGGTTAACATACAAAAGTAGGAAATTTGTATATGTGAATTTTCGTTTTCAATTTTTTGTTTTCACCCCCCCCCCTCCCCTACAGGGAGAAACCGTTGGCGTTGTACGTATTCACCGGTGATAAGAGTCTGCATGAGAGATTTATGAAGGAGACATCCAGTGGTAGTTTGATGTTCAATGAACTACTAATACAAGCAACAGGTAGGCCGTTGTAAGATATGATATCACAATAAAAATATATATATGGTCACTTAATATCGCATCATATCAGCCAACTCAAAAAAAAAGTTTCACGGTGAGACTCGCAGGATTTGTGCATCCTGTCACTAGTTGTAGGATCTTCAAAAATTCTAAAACTGGTAAGTTAACAAACTGAAGCAGATTTTAAGGGGAGTTGTGTGTAGTTTGCATTGTTAGAAATGTTGAAACGATGACGATTTATTTGACTTTTTGATCTTTTTCTTACAATCACCAGATATTATTTTGCTTTTTCTACCCTAGGCGGTGGGAGGGGGGGGGTGGGTTGGGGAATGGAGCACAGATCTACTGCAGAGTAAAGTTGCGACGTGGATTAGATTGAAAAGTCTGAACTCTGACTGGAATTTGGCGTATTGATATTGTGACATCATAAATATGTTAACTATTTCTAGTGTAACTTTTAACAATGATGTATGTATTTATACTTTAAGCAGTTAATGTGAAACCATAAACAGAATTACATCTTGGTGACTGATAATGTACGTAATTAATTAAATATTTTGATTTAAATTAAAAAGAAATGCTATCCCATAGCTAAAGCATTCAGTTAATTCGGGCCAATGTTGCCAATCCTTTGGTGCAAATTTTCTGTAGAAGAAAGAACCAGTAGCCTATTGAAAAGTGGAGAGCTTTGAAAAAAGATTCTTTAGTCATTGAAGACTCGCCCCAAACCGTGTGCCGCGCTCTGAAAAAGTTAACTTTCTGTTGCTTGCAAGTGAAGTTTTCTGCTTGTCGCTACAAATGCAGACAGTAATGAAACGTGAAACCTTGTTATCTTTAGCTGGACCTGAGATGTCCATCGCTGTATCATTTCTACACTGTACTGTGGGTATTGACCGCAGCTGTATGTATTGACTGTGCACTAGTGTCTAAGTACCGATGGTAGCAAGCTGTGTGTGTACTTTCTGGGATAGATGGTGGTGTCTAACACTTCTGTTACACCTCATTCAAAACTAGGTCAGATTACCGGCATGAGACGTTTCTTTGCGAGTGCGAGTCTTCACACCCTTTAAGTAGCAAAAGACCTCTCAAATCCTGCATGGTATTTAAACACACTTAAACACACAAAAAACTTAATTTTTATTTAAATTAACCCTAGAGCTAAAACTGACTTTGCCAAAGGGACCTTGTTAAATTAACCATCCACTGTGTAAATTTCACATGAACTTCATTGTGCCGTGCATCCTACAACAAGATAACACTTAACTTCTTTACACAGTGCCTGCATTACCCTTCGGAGGCGTCGGTCATAGTGGAATGGGTAGTTACCATGGCAACTTCACATTGGAGGCCCTGTCACATAAGAAGGCCTGCATCATTGATCCACGACCGGTACCGTCTGAGTTGGTAATGGGGTAGGTATCCACTTGAATTTTAATAAAGCGATCTTCTGGCAGTTGAACTTGGTCGCTTAACAAAATTTGCTCGGAAATTTTTTTCTTAAATCTTTGCTAGTTTTAGAAATGTTTTTCTTGATTAGAAATTACACCAGTCACTCATCAGAATGATGCACCGTGTCACTATGGATAATTATAAATCTACAATAGTCACACTGTAAGACCTCAGTATGAATGAATGAATGTGGAAGCTGTACCATTGCACACAGACCTACTCATTGCATAGAACTATGGAGGGTATACGCTACACATATATGTATTTCATTGGTACAGCTCCAAGCTATGTAGACCTGGCAAATCTTTGATATGGAGTATGAGGAAACTCCCAGTCACTTGCAGGCTGTGGGTATCTCTGGCACATTAGCATATTCATGTTAATTGGTCAGTGATGAACTTTGACCTCTGTGGCCATACTACTTGAGATAATCAGCATGCTCAAGTTAGCTCCTTCGGTAGATTTGCTTGGAGAAACTTGAGGTCAGGATCTATGTAAGGTCGTCACTTACAAGACATCCAAGGTCAAGTTATTGACATTAAGAGAGAGCTATATATAACCTGCAGAGATGTTTGTGATGTGACCCTTGACCTCAACCTACTTGCTACATATGTACAGTTCTTTTGGAGGAACAAGACTCTTCATTTAAAAGAAACAATTGCTATATTTTCATCGTCTGAAATGATAATTTCGACTTTTTCTGTTTTCGTCACGCAGAATTCGGTACCCTCCATTCTCCAAGACCAAGAAGAATATCACATCGCTTTTAACGAAGGTCTATTCGACATCTGAGAAAAGGTTCTTCTACGGGATCAAATTTATGATTGTCGTTGCTCTGATGGCAGTGGCATTGAAGTTGATGCTCGCATAAGCGATAACTTAAGCAGCGGAACCAGGGACAGACCCATGCAGCGACTTTTAAAAAAGGGTGGTGGGGGAAGATGGTTGGCCCTGGGGTCATTACAGGGTATATCTGGGAGCATCCTTCTCCAGGGTTGTGCTGAAATCTACTTTTTGAAGTTTTGTGCGAGGTTGAAGATAGGAGGGTAGTCTGTACAGCAGCCCTCTTGATCCTGACAAAAAGTAATTCCTTTCACTTATGGGTTTGAAAATTTGTTCCGAGTTTCTACATATGTTGTATGATATATATATTGATATATTACATTAAATATTGTTGAAAAGCACAAACAAATGTACACTAATTTTTCAGTACTTCATAGACTATTGAAGTATCTTTTTTGCATGGTACTCATAACTGTTGTGACAATTATTGTTGTCACAAGTTTCCATGGTGACATAAACTGAGAGAGGCTGAGTTTTTCGTTGGATGTCAGTGTTATCCAGAGATGGTTGTTATTGCTTCACTTTATAGTCCTCTTCCTTCAAGCAGTAAAAGTAATTCTGGTCAATTTTTCAGTTTACCTTCTTATATTTCTATCAACCTTAGTTATTTCCCTCTCAAAGAGATTTGACTATCCCATGTGACTCACCTCTGGGAGTTATTTAATAGCGCAGAGCAGACTTGTAGTATAAGTACAACAGTCTGATCACCTTGAGAACAAGTAGAGTTACCATTGGTGTGAGTACAAGACTCAAGTGAGATTACAAATACTTAAGTTTCCACTAGGGTGTACACTCGAGTCCAAAATGACTCGAGTACAAATCTATAAGACTGGGTATGAGTACAGAAAAACTAACCTAGCATACACGTTTGGACTCGTTACTGGCGAGAAATATACATTGAGATGAAACTTGTTCATATTTTGTTTCGGGGATTTGAAAGAGGGATTATGTTTTAACCTAGAGCAAAAGAAAGGCGTTTAAAGCGTGGGCCTAAAAACGATTTTCTGAAATATTCTCTCTTTATGTTAACGCTTCCTAATGAGCTGAAAATGTTCATTTTGAGTTGAGTGGTAGTTTGAATTTATCCACACAGTACATTTAATTTGATTTAAGGTTTGTAGATTTAATTTGTAAGATTTAAGGTTGTAGATTTAAGGTTATTTCATGTGATGGGTAGCATGGTTCTATTATGTATACACGGACCATTATTGAACAGGATATTTCTGTTGTAATATCGGAGACTTAAAATTACATTGTTTATTTGTGATATTTTCGTCTTATTTTGTACAAAGTTGTATCACAACTTCTTTTGTTATTCCTTTTCGATTCAGTCAAGGGCATTAATATGGGGCGTGTTTGAATGGGGGCAAGAGTGGGGCATGGGGGAAGGAAGGTTAAGTGCTTGCCCTAAAGTAGACTAAACCCTACTTAAAATTATTTGGCACCGATATGCAGGTTACATATTCAACATAGGCAAAATGGGTGAGATAACACCAATTCTCTTGAATACTTTCAGTCATAACAATTGAGGTCTTTGTTCAAACCAACTTTGGATCTTTCCCCACCCTGAACCCCCACTGCAGAGCCTCCCCTTGCCCCTCACAAATTGCTGTAGAAAGCCTCGCTTAACGTTTCATTTACACAAGCAGCTATTTACCATTTGCATAATGCTTGCATGACATATGCACAAAGGGCATGTTTATTATATATTATACCTTTTTTATAGACTGGATTTCAAATGCTCTTTTTTATCAGGTTAAGCCTTTTACTTGAAACTTTCTAAAGGTTGCAAATTTTATGGTTATGGGTCTAATATATCTTATGACTTAATTTACATGATTTGAGACTAGTCAGTAGTTAACGGTCATCGGGGATGACCATTTAGAAACAGTTTCTGGTCATAACATGAGGAACCTATAAATACTGGAGCAATAAAGTCATGAAATGCCAGAGGTTAGGGGAACCGCTCAAAACGGGCATTCGTTGAGATTTGAGTGTCAAACACTGAAGAAAAACAGCTGATTTTGTACTCCTTACACCTAGTTATCATGGCTGGATCTTTCGTAGCAAATTTTGGAACAATTTCGTTGAGTATGGTCGTCTGGTTTAAGGAAAGCAGACATTGCATAGCATGCTCCAGTTTACATTGCATGCATATATTTTTTTTTTTTTGTTCTGTACTTTCTCCATACAACTTGTAGTGACTAAGCAGAGATTTATATTTGAAAAAGGTATGAAAAATATACAATTTGCAGGAAAAGAATTGAAAATCCATTTGAATGTGCATTTTTTCCTCCCCCCCCCCCCCCAACCTCTCTTTGACCCATTCCAATTTGCTGTTGAGCAGTGTTCACCCAGTTGGGACAATGTTTTTTTCTATACTGTAGTGTCATGTCCTGCTTCAGAGCACTCGTATTGTCAGTATGAGCAGTATGAATATCATGTTTCTATCAGATCAAGGTTAGGAACTGTTTGTACTGTCAATACCAGTGCTTTGAGAGCATGATATTGGAGTACAGTTTAGGGAGGTATTAGCATTAGGAAATTTTCCCAACTGGCTGCAGTGTTGTGGATGATCATGGATATAGTATGACTGGTTTGCTAATTGGGTAAAGACAACTTTGTCCACCAATACTGCATTGCATTATTGCTGAAGAGGCTGCCATCACTCTGAGAGAATGTGAAGAAACTGCCTCATCACTTTCTGAACTCTATTTAGGAAAGAGTTAACTTTATTTCAGGGAGCCAAACACCAAACCCATATCTTTATATAATAGAGGCCATCACAATTTTTTTCCGAACGTCTAGAAGCAGAATTAGTATCCTGAAAGTTTTCCTGCAAAAACTTAAAGAAACAACAAAGAAAAATAACAAGACCGACCAATGTGAAATTTCAGTTAGAATTCTGGCCGTTAATATATTATATCTCTCCACCGTTTCACTGAAAATTTACAGAACAGATCTTCAAGGCTGGTCTGGTTGAAAACAGCATCTCAAGGCTTGGTGAGCCAGGGGTGGAGATCTCTTAGGCCCATTCTATTCCTAAAGACAAAAACAAAATGGATGGAAACAGAATGTCAATAAAAAAATCATCAATGAATAATAATATGAGAAATAATATTTACAAAAGAACTGAACTATACAAAAATAATTCAAATAAGACCTATTGTCGAGTGACAAATTCAAATTGGTTTGATAAATGAAAATGATGGGCCTTCTACTGCCAAGCGTTAACTGTTTAGTCCATTTTTATTAAATATTTCAACGGCTGTGGCCGTAGAAAATTTTCAGCATTTTACAGGAAAATCCACATTCTCCATATCTTCATGGCAAATTCATCAGTTTTGAAATTTTGATGATATTTTGATAAGGTATCAATCACAAAAGAAAAAGATGTCATGTTTTAATTTTCAATGAAGCTGAAATGTCATTTTTCTTGTATTTTAAATATAAGGATAACTCAACATGGTGGTTATAATACGATGGGACAATGTTTTCAAGAACATCCATTATTATGACATCACAGACAAACTACTATGATATATTCCCTGGAGTAAGGGAGTTGTTCAGCCAGGCAAAACAGGTCACACTCAATCAACCATAACACCAGGTTAGGAACAAGATAATCAGATGGGGGGGGGGGGGGGTAATTCCACAGCCTGTGTGGAATATTTTTGTCTCTCTCTGATATAAGATTTAAATTGCTTGCCACTGGAGAAACCCTTGAATTTGGAGAGTCGACAAGATTAGGATGGATGATCGAGGCAATAGACAAGGAATAAAGCAAGACAAAAGCTCTGCCTCCCTCACACTTACATCTGGTATTTCAATTTCTCCTTCGTTGACCTTGTCGATGACATCGTGGGGATGTTCCTGGTCCACGGTGCAGCCGACGGACTGGGCCGTCCCTAGGATCTCCTTGACGGTCCCCACAAGGTCCCGGGCCATGGAACGATCTCTCATCTGTCTGGCGATGCTGATGACGTCATCCATGCTAATGTTGCCATTGTGTTGAACTGAGAAAGATTCAATCAGATGGACATGAAGTCAAACTTTCAAGCCACTCATTGGTGTTTTTGTTCATAATTTGAGGCAACCTAAAATATAACTCCAAATAAAGACTTCGGTTTTTTTCAACAAATGAAGTTTATCCAGCTGGGTATAATGATTTCATTGAATTCCAATGCCGAGAAACTACAAATCAGTTATTAGAATATTAGAATTATTAAACTGAAAATATTGAACTTGCATAATTTCTAAAATAAAAACTGACCTCACTGTCAGTGCCCCTAACAAGTGCTGTAATGCCCTTGAAAACTCATCTGTTACCAATGACTGTGCCACTCATTTGATCCAGTTAACATATGCGCCCGCATATTTATCTAGATTATCATTAAACTTTGTTATTGGACTAAGTCAGGGCTCAAAAATTGTCCCATACTAACATAAAAATCTAGATGTACCAGTTATCTTAGATATTTAAAAACATGAATCACACCAGTTTTCTGTCATAACTGTATTTTTCTTGTCATTTAGGGGTAAAAAAAAATGCCCTGGAATCTTTTCTATTTTGTGTTTTGGCCCTCGATAACCTTTTGAGATCTGAAAAACTGCAGCGTTGCCCCCAGGTGAGTCAATCCTGAGGCAAGTTTTCTACTTGCCCCTCTCCTTACAGGAACAAATTCTGGTTTTCCTTTCAATTCTTACTATTTTTGACCTTCTTTCTGTCTCTTGGGGCTTCCTTCAGTGCCTTGATGATGAGAGAGGAGGCGCTGGGGACCACGCTGACTGTGGCCTGCCTGTTCTGGATCGTCAACTTGACAGTGATCTTGAGACCCTTCCAGTCCTGGGTTCCCTTGGCGATGTCATCACCGACTTTCTTGGGAGACTGGACAAAGTAACAAAAAAACAGCAAATGTTTTAAGAGTATTGAGGTCATCATAAATCTGCTTGGATGTCAAATGTTTTCCATTCTTGCTTAGATTAAAACAAAAATCTTAAAACCACTCCACCAACGTCATCCCAAAATCCCCTCCCCTTTCCACATCTAAATTATCACCTCTTAGTGTCGTACAATAATTTAAAGCTTACAAACTCTAACACAGTGTACAGACTTAATTTCTTTAAGAGACAGCCACTAGACCACTGCATATGTTGAAACATTTTGCAATCATTTTGACTTAAAAAAAAAAAAAAAAAAAAAAAAAAAATATAAATAATATAAAAATAAAATATAAAATGAAAACAGCTGATACATTACAGATAAGGGAATTCAGTAAATTGAATAACCGAAAAATTTTGTCATGAAAACCCAAATTCTTTAAAAGGTGCTCAAAGTTGTATTTCTTACATTTTGCAGGAAAAGCAAAATGACAAATCTTTGATAAATCTTTCTGTATCAATTTACTAAAAGGAGAAAAATCAATATATTATATTTAGAGAATAATTGAGTGTTCAAATTTTGTTTAGTTCATTTGATATCTCTGAATGTTGTCTCAGATAAAACACTACTGTTTCTCTGTAAGTTACGGAGACTTATAAATCTTTGTGTCAATGCAAATTTGATCATTTTGTAACAATGTATAGCCTTTTTGCGTTCCAACACTGGAATAAACAGGTGCTGTGGCCGGGTGGATTAAGGCGGTGGCCTTTGAAGCAACGAGGCTTAGCAATCTGGAGGTTCCGGGTTCGATACCCGGCCGGGTCATAGTAAGGTGGGCTTTCATCCAAGAGCAATCTACGGTTTCCCATGAGAAATAACTTTCTAAAACACTTGCAACTATTCCAAATGTGAGTAAAAATGTTGAACTGGAAGCCACCCAAAGTGTAAGTTGTAATCCATTAGCCCTTGCGGGTTTATCCCACATTTTGCGGTCACCTGAAGTCGTAAAAATAACTGCTGATTATTATGACACTGTTTCTTGCATAAAAGTTTGTTACTCACCAAACCGAGAGGACCAATCTTGGGGGCTAGAGCTGAGGTTGCTCCAACTTCTCCACCAACAGCCCTCAGGTACACTGAACAATGAAAAGTAAAACTACTCTTTAGAAAATCAAGCCAGAGCGTAAAACAAAACTATTAGTCTAAAATTGATTTATAAGCCTAGATAGGTGTTACATATATAATGCACGTTCTATTCCATATTTGGGTCAAGGTATTTCCAGATCTAGTGTTTTTTGGGGTAATGTTGTAGTTTCATAAATGTTAAGAGATCTATGGCAAGAAAGCTACCTAGCCTAACCCTAGTAAATAATTCAGAAGTTCATTCACAGTTTGAATTAAGTCCATCAGTGGCAGCCATGTCATTGTTCTTTCACAAACAAGGTGTTCTGTATGTCTGTACAAAGTTATTATCTATTTTTGTACGAAATCACCAGAAATTATATATATTTTGTGCGTGTTCCTAGACCTACAAACACAGCAGTATACAACATGCTTTATGATATTATTTTGGTGTTAGATAATACTGTGTGCAATTTAATCAAAGAAAAGAATTGCTTGAACATTCGTTTATGTTCTATTTTTTTGAAGAAAATCATGAAAATTGAGATACTACTTGTGCATTTTGACAAAGAAAGAATTGCTTGAACAATTGTTTATGTTCTTTATTTATTAACAAAATCATCAAAATTAGTTATTACTTGTGCCTTCGTGCAACTAACAAAAGTACACTGATAAACATGCCTTTTGATTTCTCTGATGTAATGTTAAAACAAAACTGTAGAAAATGAAGAGCACAAACGGCACACCTATTTTGCAATGGCACAGTAAGTTCTTTAACTTAGGTTACTAGCTTTGATAAACATTTTGTTTTTTCTAGTATCCTGTATATACCATTACTGCACTGTTTTAGAATGACTATGTATATACGAAATATATTAACTGAACTGAGGCAACCACTTATGTCATGTACAGTTTGATCATATAACACTAGGTTAACAGAAAAACATGTAGGCCTAGGCTATGCCCCTAACCAACATTGATTTCAAACAGGATGATTTAACTACCAAGTCAAAGATACTGGCCGACATAGTAAAGATTATGGTAAGCCAGTACTAACAAAACATACATTGTGGACTGACAAGGCTGTTGTCAAGCACGATAATTGCAACTTGGAATATCTTATAAGCTGGACCGAGCTTAGCCTAGATTAACTAAGACCGGCCAAGGCTATAATAATTTATATTTTAATCTTCAGAATACTTTCAGTAGAGTTTAGATTCTGCACCCATGATCAGTTATCACTTAACTGTAGCTTAGGCTATATCACTTTTATCAGAATGTCAATTCAGGTGAATCATTGGGCTCCGGGAAGCACATTTTTAAATTGAAAGACAGCGCATTAAGCCCTATGTATTGCATACGTTATGACTATTAGAAAAAATTACACTATGCACGTAAGTTGTATCACAAATACCAATAACTTTGAACCCTAAGGTAGCTTAAAACTAACAACTAAAAATTGCCTGGTTTCAATCGTGGATGAAGCTATGCTAGTTTACGTAAGATCCACTCTTTGGTCGTAAAAGTTAATGAGTTCTTGCTCTATTCGCATAACTCATTCTAATATTATGAAGCATACGGACAGCTATAGCAGCCTACTGCACGTGAACATGGATTATAAGAAAGAAACTTGGCAAAAATTTAGTGTTAATACTACGCGTACCAACAGTAATTGCGTTTGGATCGAACTTTGGAGGCATTTTTGCGAATGATATGGGCACTTTTTAAGTGATATAATGAAGGGAAAGTGTCGGATGAGCCCGATTTTGGACACTACCGAATAAGTTGCACTTCACCCTTGCAAGGTAATACGGAAAAGGAATATCGAGGGCGCTTGTCTGAAACAACTCTCATGGTGGCATACACGTATTAGAGTCTCAATCCGCCATGAAAACTTGCAAAATGCGCAGTAGGAGAACAAACCTGTTTTCAATCATAATATAGTTTTTTTGTGGCTTGGATGTTCAAGAGCATGGATGGAAGTACATGTAGTGACAAATTGGGTCAATTGAGGCAATATTAGACCCTTTTAGGCCTCTCAGGAGCAGCGTACGAAAATTGTCTAGTACAGAGTGAAAAGGTTTGTTTACAAGTGATGAAAACTTAAGGCTGTGAAAAAATCTTCATGGTCATGATATGTGAAATTGATGATAATTTGATGAAAACTTGAAATTGAGAAAATTGTATTATTCAAGTTAACGATACAAGGAGGGGCACTTTGATATTAATATGGCACTTTTGAGATTTTTTTTCACAAAACAGAAGGGATGGGACGGAGTGGAGTGAGGGGGCAGCGGGGAGTGAGGGGCAGAGGGGAGAGTGAGAGGGAAGGGGGAGGAGGGTAGGGGTCAAGGAATGTGCCAGAGGTCCAAATCATTGGTTCAGCCAGAGGACCACCGAATGTCAAAACCAGTCTTGGTGGATTGGAAAAACTCCAGAAGGCCAGCAAGAAGAAAGGTATAAAGAATTCACAATGGAAACAAGCCATATTATAAACAAATTTTTACTCCATTTTCAAATTGGGTTGGGGGGGGGAGGTGAAAGGAAAGGTGGAGTAACCTATCAGGTAAATGCAAACTGATGGAGGGGGGGGGGTTGGGGAAGGGACTTTTCCCTGAATATCAATTCAATCTTTGTTTTTAATATTATGCCATTAGTGGAATACACAGTGATTCATCTAGAATAACATTTTTCACCAGTGTAGCAGTTGTGGAACAAGATGTTTGAGTCTTGACCTAAGCAGGTTCTGTTGTCTCCTATGTTCGGCCCATAGTAATATAATGATGACCGTTCTTCACCACACATGTGAACTATTAACCAATGTGAATAGTTATGCAAATAGAGTTTCACTGTTAATGTTGTTTTCAATGAGTAAACGAATCAATTGTATATCATACTAGAACCCAAAGAGCCGTTTACTATGTTGTATTCTTCCAATGGGATTAAGTGATGTCACACTCTTCATATGGAATCTTTATAGCATTAGAAAAATGCAAGATTTGATGTCGGTCAACGATACGGAAACCTATAAAAGTTGATCGTACATTTAATTGCCAACATAGGTTATTAGTTTGACAGTATTAAAAACGTTATTCCAAATCATGTAAAATTTGAATGTTTTTTTTACATCTCTCAAGTTACCTTTTACATGTGATGGAACTGTGTCTGGGCAGTGAATTAAACATGGATATGGTTGAATTAATTACAGCCTAATTAACTTTACATTTGGTGAAACAAAAAATAGTAGGGGGGCTTAAACTTGATTCCAATCTTATTGTAAGTATTTTACATTAGGTGTGATAAACTGGCCAATCAGCTACAAGTGTTTGGAGGAACAGAACTTAGTTTCTCATCAGTGGAATGACGGGTGGGGTTGGGGAGCTTGATCAAATTTCGCCTGAACAACTGCCAGACTGTCTTGAAATTTCTTCATTAACAGAAAATACCACTTCACACAAAATCATATTAAAATGTGAAAATAAATGAAAGAAAAAAAAAGAAAAAGTTCAATTTTTGTCATTTTGAGATTTTATTACCATTAACTTTTCTATCCACAGTTACGTCTTGAAAGTTTACAGAAAGAAACCCTCTAACTAATGGGAATGAAGCACACACCAAGCCTCAAACAAAACGTTTGGCTACAGTGGTATTACAAAAAACTTGATATTAACAATTTATCGAGGACATGGTTATGATATTTCTGTGGTCCATTTAAGAAAAAAAGCTGCTTTTATATAGTTGACAGTAGAGATACCAATACAACTTAAAGGTGGAGTGTCTTCAGTTGCACAGGGAGGTACTGTATCGAGAGCTACATTAGATCCTGGACATAATAACATATGATGTCACAGGGTCCTACAGTTTTCCTTAAAGGGATATAGGCGCGGATCCAGGGGGGGTCCTGGGGGTCTGGACCTGGACCGTGCCGTTTCCGGCCATCTGGGGGGTTTGTAAAGACCCCCCCTGTCACAAATCCTGCATCTGCCCCTGGGATATTCTAGTGGCAGATAACTCAGTTGAAAGAGAAAAATATTTTCCACACTTTCGGGTTGAAAACCCTATCTCAATATCTTGTACCTAACTCAAGATATTGTAAATTGAAAGTAAAATAATTTGCTGGTTACATCCTCGACTCTTCCTTGAAGTGGATCATAATAGTTGGTCTGTGATGTCATAATGGCAAATGTTCTTGAAAGCTTTACATTCCCCTATTATGATCTGTTTAAGACCAGATATATCTGTTCAGCTTACTTAGCTGTCCTCTTTAACTGTCCTCACTGAGCTGTCCTCTTTAGTAATGTCCTCTTTAGTAATGTCCTCTTTAGTAATGTCCTCTTTAGTAATGTCCTCCTTAGTAATGTCCTCCTTAGTAATGTCCTCTTTAGTAAAAGATTTATCAAAATGATACATATTTTTTGTAGCAATATGTTTTACTCTCTGTGAACATTAGTAATGTCCTCTTTAGTAAGAAATTTATCAAAATGATACATTTTTTTGTAGCAATATGTTTTACCCTCTGTGAACATTGGTAATGTCCTCTTTAGTAAGAAATTTATCAAAATGAAACTTTTTTTTTGTAGCAATATGTTTTACCCTCTCTGGGAACAAATGAACAATATTATACAGAAAAACAACAACATTTTACCAGGATGACATCATTTCACTCTACTATTGCCAGATACAATCATAAAATACTACAAAATTTGAAAACAATGTATCTCTGCCATACAAAATGCTATGAGGAGGCGGTTACCACCTAAAATAAAAGATGCAGAAAATGCCCAGCATTTTAATTAACCAATCAATTTGCGCCATCTGAATTTCCGAGAGCACACTATCCTTTATCCAATATTTTCCCGGGACCCCCCACATATTTTCCCCACCCCCGGATTGACTTGGGCCTTGGGTTGCAGCCTTCATGACAGCCCCTCCTGACAGGCCTGGTTATACACTTCCATGAGTTTTCTGCAGGATGAAGCTACTAAGTATCCAATAACATGCAACAGGTTCAACCATGGAAGCCATATTACTTCAATGATATCAGTTGACTAATCCTTATAAGTCTACTATTTAAAAAAAAATGATGCTTTCACAATAGTGTTAGAATATAAACATAGTGAATTTTAAAATCGTTATTGCTACTTCTCACATGAACAGATCACATTTGTCATTCTCATCACAAAGAATGAGAATAATTTTACTTTTAAATCTATTCTTAGAAGAGTAAATGACATTTACCATTGTGTTTAGGTATGCTTAAGGTTATATAGCATATGTTGGAAGCTTGCTGGGGACCGAAGAAGATATTAACCGAAGAATTGGTATAACCAACGGTGCTTTCAACACACTGTCAAGTATTTTCAAAAGCAAAAACATAAGCCCATTGAGGCTTTATTAAAGAGTATTTTTTTGTACAATTGCGAACTGTGAGGCACAACGAGGGATCTTGATCCCAAAATTGACACTTTTCAAAGGAGACTACTTCGTAATATTCTCAACATTAGATGGACCAATAACAATTGGTTATCAAACAATGAGCTCTACAATGAAACCAACCAAACACCTTGGTCATCCATAGTCCAACATAGAAGATTGAGATTTTTCGGTCATGTAGCAAAACTCCAGGAGGACGCTCCAGCAAAGGTTGCTTTAAGAGAAGCATTGAGACATACTGCTAAACCAATACGAAGGCCTGTGACTACCTTGCTTGGAAAAATAAAGTCGCAATTTAAGGACGTTAACATTAACAATTTCGAGGGAGCAATAAACCTTGCGCAAGATCGCAGAAATGGCACATTAAGTGTAGGCTGCACATCTGGATACAGACTGGTGCACGGTATGAGACAATTTTGGGCTATCTCCTACACATACCAGTGCAAGATGCAGAACTCGTACATGGTAACAGGCTGATCGGAGCTAACATCCAACAACCCACTTTGTCCTTTGTAACTGGATTTTTTGCATAATTATAACTTTAGTCAATCAAATGCGTATAATACAAGAAGCTAACTCATTTGTAAGTTGTTGTCCATCAAAGGCTTAATTGTAACATACAAGAAGATCAAACCAATGTACAAAATAAAATATAATGTTATACAGGTGACTGGATGAGATATATAAAATGATTTTGCAGTATCAAAATTTGTATTCATAATTTTTTGTATCATTTTACAACATGTGTGGCCTACTGTAGCCTACACAGCATGACACTGGAAAAGTGTAATGGGCCTACCAGCAATAGTGTAAGCTGCACAACTGGACACAGACTGGTGCATGGTATGAAGACATTCTTGGGCTATCTTCTACACATACCTGTTCAAGATGCAGAGTTGTACATAGTAACTTGCTATTGGAGAAGCATAAAACGTTTTTGAGGTACTGTATTCTAAATTTGTATCGATATTTTTAGTATCATTTCACAAAATGTTTACATTAACTTTAACAGTTGTAAGAGTAAAAAAAGATACATATTTTTGGCTTTCAATGCTTCTGACACAGTTTTCAATTTTGTCACAAAATATTCTAGAAAATCAAAAATGGTCATTAACTCAACAACTTAGATAAGCATTTTAACAACCACCCTTTGAACTATTTCTTTAATCAATAAGACATTTAATTGTCTAATATAACACTCCTCAATGTCTTTCAAGTAAATTGCTTTCACAACCAGCAGGAAATGACTACCTTCATTTACAACACTTGGACATATAACTTTATCAAGAACTTGAAAACCGAAATAAAACAAAGTACAATTCTGGCACATTTATATAAACAAGATAATCCACACAGCTGAAGTGATTTCAGGAGTTGTTTTCCATTGAAAATAGTAGAATGGAGTCAAAAGTCATCTAAAACTTTCAATGACTATTCTGATTGGCACAGATCCCTGCAACATCAACATGCACAAAAACTTTTAATACAAATCTTTCTATTTTAAAATCGTCTTCATTTCACAAATCAGTTTGTTATATCATAACAAATAATTTTTAAATATTTTTGGGCAAACATTTCTTAGCGTTGTCAGAAATGTTAAGTAAAGACGCCTTAGGTTTACCACACGTCTGAATTTCCCCCGGTTATGTCCAAATTTGTTATTTTCTTCTTTCTTATCTGAGTGTCCGGGTGGATTTACCAAATGTTAGGAAATGTCCACATTTTTAAGTAGTTCCCACAAATTTGTTAAACATATAGTCATGTAGCCACCCTTTAAAAGAATTATTTTCAATAATGGGAAGGGACACCTCAACTAAATCTCCCACCCCTTTCCCCAGCAGTGACCACTTGTCCATCTTCGTTCCCTTCAGAAATCGTAACCCTTGCCTCTAACTTAAGCTATTTTGAACCAGAGATGCATTTTGACAATGTCACTCGAGGGCATTTGCACATAACATTTACATCAGTTTGATGGGGGTTAAATGTTCATGTATTTAAGGGAAGTATCGCAGCATGCTGCAACATTTCTTCAAGTAATTTCAAATTTGAATAATGAGAGAATCAAATCACCTGACTGTGATATTTGTCAGTTTACTTTTTGTTAAAAAGGATAATTATTTACAGAGGAAGATGAAAAGCAAGACACAAGGTATGTTTCACTTTCTTCCGAGAGAATAATAAATTTGAAGAGAGGGAAAACCCATTTTTAATCTTTAAAATTAGCAGATTGTTTTCGTAACTCTCGTTATGACACTCGGCTTTGTCGTATTCAATAACAGGGAAAATTTCCTTGTACTTGACAAGATCCTTTCCCTTTCAAATTTGTTATTTTGTAGTTTGTTATTGTACAATTCTGTCAGGTCTGTGCTTTTCGCTTTGTTATTATTTCAATGTAAAGTCCAGCAGCTCAACATTGTAAGAGTTGTCCTAGAATGACAAGTTTGTCATGTTGAACTATATGACCATGTCTTGTTACGGGATGAATTGTGCAACAGTTCCATTTCCATGATAAGAACTCTTCTAATTTTTCTTAGTCTCATTATTATGATTTTTTTTTAGACCCATTCAGGGAATTGACTCACAACTAATTTAAGCACATTTAATAAACTATTCATTGTTCAAACGTTTCCAAAGATTAAAGTCCATCGGTTCTATTTTACTTGCACCCTCTGGGTACTTTCAATTAAGCTCCAAGTTGGAGAACAGCCTTGCTAGGATGTAAAAGTAACTTTTATATTTTAACCCTCTCTGGCCTTTTACAGTATATAAGCCATTGAAGAGATTCTAAACTCTCTGCTAATTCAATCCAATTCTCAAACTCACCAATTTGAAATATTAAAAAAAAAAAAATAGTAATAAAATAAAATAAGAATGAAATGTCCAATTTATGTAATCAAAGGTTTACCCAGCAGCTAATCTGAGGGAAGACATCCTTATTTTGAAACAAGTGTAAAACGATGGTTCTTTCACGCCTGCATTCAGAACTGTGCATAGTACAGCATTATAGAACATCGTTATGTGTGGTACACAAATGAATTGCAGATGAAAATGTGTCTCTTACAATTAAATCCAGTTTTATGCCTTAGTACAGATCTATATTGCTTACTTTGATGTAGCTAATCAATCAATTAATCAATCAATTAATTAATTAACCAATCAATTAATCAGTCAATATAATGAACATACCACATCACAACATTTTACTGTTGTAAACAGTCCCACAATGGACAGAAAAAAAAAAGGAGTTTCAGATTTCTAAACACAGAAAACATATTAAAGAAAGTGACATTATTAAAATAACTAAGAAAAGATTCAGAAATTTACAAATCATAAATGCCCTTGAAAAAAACAAAAAAAAACAAACAGAAAAACCCAACTGATAATGGAATATGAAAAAAAAAAATGAAACCTTGTTGGTTTGGTGTTGCCTGGCATGTTGCAATTCGGTCTGAATTGAAGGATCAACAAAAAATATATTCAATTTTACATTTTGTGAAAATTAAAGAACAATTTCATCCTTTCAATGCCATTGGCTGTTTATTTACAACATGACAATGCTTATTGTTTCTATAATTAATTAGAGGGTGATCAAGTTTCATACCTAATTAAGACAATAGCTTCAAGGAACGATCACTTATTCGTAAACTTAAGAAACAATTTTCATTCCATCCCTAGGTATTTCCTGAGACAAAATTCTGTTTGTTATTTCAACACGCCTGGCAAATAATTTGAAGATGAGTTTCGGGATGAGTACTATAAAAAAAAAAATGTTCAATAAGGATAGCTAGCATAGTGATGGAAAATCTTGAGCCACAAGGCTTAAACACAATATACAATGTACAAGACCTTTCACACGATATGACCCAAAAAAACCCCAAAATCGTTACAGCATTGAAACACGACTGAAGCTTGTAAAAACCATTTTGGACTTAAAGATTAAATTAACATGGTTGAGATGGCCAAGGATGGGAATCCTGTCGTCATTATTGGCCACAGGAATCCTGAGACTCAAAAACAAGAAACATTTATGAGAAATCGTAAGTTTTTGAAACAAAGCATACTCTCTTGGCAAGAACAATTTCAGAATGTAAAATCCATGTGATTTCTAAAGCTCGTAAATCAAATGTAATCCTCAGAAGTACCTGCTCTGTTTTAATGAAGACTTTCAGTAAAACATGATAAACCGACACTAAAGGGAATATCTTGCTTTATATCTTCACCTAAATCTTACAAAATTTACAGAATTTGCAGAATAGATCTGGTAAAACTGCAAAATAGACTGTTCTTTTTACAGAGTATGGTTGTCAACTACCTACATGCTAGACACGTTTGTCATATTTTTTAATTCAGTTTACACACATCATACCTTAAAAGGTGTAAATTTCAGAAAATCCGTCAAACTTATGGAACAAATTTGATATTGGCATTGTTTGTCATTAAATTCCCCATAAAAAAAAAAGGAAAAAAAAATTCTTGACGACAATGGCATATACGCTCTTTGCGTATGTGTGAAGTACTTTTATAGGTTCGCAGCATAATGTCAACTTTGAGAATGACTGACAGTAATGCAGATTTACCATACATTTTCAAAACGTTTCTCAATGTCAGAATGATTGATTCAACATATTTTGTACCATTAAAGACACATCTAAAAATACTCAAAATGGAACCATCATTTTGAAATCTTACCACTATTAAGTCAGCTGGCGTTTACACCTGTATAGTGTAGCTATAGGTTAAACCTGTTCATAACATGTATCTTTTCTTAGAATATCAATATTCATAGCATAAACCCCTTATAAATATTCATAGCACACACCCTCAAACATGTCCTGGTTTACTCATCTGCCCTTCAAATATCTCCTACTTAGTGTAAAAAGTAAATCCTCCAGAGGATTCATTTATCCAATAAAGATGTTAATGGCACATTTTACTTAAGTATTCATACATATTTTTACTTCATACATATGCATGACACCAACTGTCTTGATCATCTAACGAATATTCATATCTAGGCTTTCAAGTCACTGCTTTGTTGGTAATAGTTGCACAAAGTCATCTCCGTTCCATCTTAGACTGATGGCACCACCACCCTCCGTCTTGCAAAGAGCTGATGGCACCCGTCTGAATATTTGTCCCCAGTTACCTCTTAATATCCACAAATACCCTGTCTCATTACACGCTGTGAAAGAAGAAGGAAAACCACTTTGAGAAGGAGTAATATTATTTCCGATGATTTCATCTTCTAACTCATTTTATGACATATTTATAAATTAATGTTAAAAGTACAACACACCAGTTCAGCAGAAGTGTTACATGTATACAATAATAATCATAATATTTGATTTTTATATAGCGCTTTACACCAGCGATAGGTCTCAAAGCGCTTTACAGACGTTATATTATCCCTGGTCAATGATAACCTGTCCCAGAGACAATCCCTCCAGTCGGCAGCAGTTATATACTGCCCCCAATGACAAGTTACCTCACAGGTACCCATTTAACCCCTGGGTGGAGAGAGGCAAGTGAGATAAAGCATCTTGCCCAAGGACACAATGTAATGAACTAGGCAGGAAACGAACCAGCAATCCTTGGATCACGAGTCCGACGCCTTAGCCAATTGGCCACCACGCTCTCACAACATTATTTAAGCTGTTAGAGGTAAACATCAATGGTGTAGATTATGTTCTTGCACTGGAAGAGGAGTAGACAATATCATTTAATAACGTTAGAGGTACACACCAGTGGGGTACATAAATCTCATGCACCAGAGGTGTTAACGACAACACTATTTTAGTGTTACAAGTATACACCAGTAGTGTAAACAGGTTTTGGAAACACTACTTAAGTGTTTAAGTTACACACAATGATGGTTATAGACTAGAGGTGTTAACAGCAATGTTAACCAGCGAATTTACAAACCAACCCTGCACCTACTGTAGATTACAATCATATGGACATGGCCATATCACAGTGGAAGCTCGCCACGAATGGTGGTACCTGTTTTAAGGTTTACTATTTTTTGTTTTGTTTAATTGATTTGCTGCTTTTTATTAGATTTATATTAGATTTAGATTTTATGTACAGCGCCTTGAGTTTGTTTTACCTTGTAAGGTGCTTTATAAATCTAATTTATTATTATTATTATTATTATCATTCTTGTATACCTTAACAATGTGTGTTTTCTATGACATATATATCATATCATTAAATCTTTACTGATTTTTTAATTTGCTTCTCAACGTACAGTGTGCAGAGCATAAATTAGTGTTCACATTTTGTGTAGCAGCAGTTTTGAAGGTCTGAATTTGTCCCCCATAAAATACTATCATTCCTGAGTTCATTAAACTACTACACATTTTTGCCCTTGTATAGCAATTTGACCATTTTGTATAGCATTTAGCGATGCGATGCCAGATAAATTATTCCCTTGTATACTGCAGTACAGAATACTATGCAAATCTTTTACAACTTCATGTGTACAAAAACTGCTATATACATCTTTGCACTTGAATAGTAATTAGACCATCTTGTATAGCACTTTGCAATGTGATGCCAGATAAAATTATTCCCTGGTATAGTGCAGTACAGTAAATAATAATACTATTCAAGTCTTCTATAACTTCCCGTGTAAAAAAAACCCTGCTACATACATCCTTGCACTTGTATAGCAATTTCACCATTTTGTATAGCATTTAGCGATCCGATGCCAGATAAATTATTCCCTGGTATACTGCAGTACAGCACATACTAATACTATGCGCACAAGGACAAAAGGACACACACGAAAGAAATATATGAATCGGGACAAGCTTGACGGAAGAGGTGTGTCTTCAAATTGCTTTTGAAATGAGAAAACGTAAGAATTTTACGAAGGCTATTTGGAAGTGAATTCCAAAAAGCCAGGGCAGCAAATTTAAAAGAACGTTCACCGGCAGACTTAAGGTTAGCCCGGGGAATTTTGAGCAGTTTTTCGGAAGAGGAACAAAGAACGCGTGGTGGTTGGTAAGTACACAAAACAGACGACATATATGGTGGAAGAGTACCCTCAAAATAATAATACAACAACATAATAATACTATGAATGTCTTCTATAACTTCCTGTGCAAAAAAACTGTTACATACATAGTTGCAATTGTATATCAATTTGACCATTTTGTACAGCATTTTGTGATGTGATGCTGGATAAACTATTGTAGATTAAACTTAAAATAAAATAAAACTGTTAGCAAACTGCTTATCCACTAGAGAGCCTGTGTAAGAGAATGTGTAAAAGTAAGTTGGCCTGATGTTTCGATCCTAGCAGGATCTTCTTCAAAGGCTAAATGACAAGTAACAGTAACAGAAGGGACAAAAACACGCACAGAACTTTGAACTTGAAATCATCTTACCAATGGTTCCAATTCCTTCTCATCCACCAGCTTGAACTCGACCACGAAGTAAAAGAAATGTTTATAGCATGTGTTGATATGTGCTTCCTGAAACAATAAAAGAAAGAAAAAACTTGTTAATGAAGCATCTAGGCATATAACACACACATCAACCAGTTAGGACAAACCTCTCTGTACTGTACTTTCATGTTCTGCTTCAAAGCACTCGTACTGACAGTATTAGCTGTATGAGTATCATGTTTATTTCAGATATAAGGTTAGGAACTGTTCATACTGTCAGTACGAGTGCTTTGAAGCACGATATGGGAGGACAGTATAGAGTGGTATTAGCATTAGAATCAGAGAAAGGTTAGGAACTGTTCATACTGTCAGTATGAGTGCTTTGAAGCACGATATGGGAGGACAGTATAGAGAAGTATTAGCACTAGAATCAGATCAAGGTTAGGTACTGTTCATACTGTCATCAAAAGTACACATTTATTCAGCTTGGGATCAGACAACTCAGTAAGATGACCTCCCAACTAGTCTACATTGGCCTTAATTATGTGATTTCTAAATCAACTTATATGCCAGGGCTCTGATCTGGTATGGGGGGGGGGGGGGGTATGGGGGTGGGGCTAGCTGTTTGATCATTAAATACTACCAACAGTTCACGTTGTGGGACAGTCTGCACATGGAGTCACATACAAGGTTAAGCGTGATAAATAACAGGTCATACTCACCGCTCCAATTTCTCCTAATTTATCAAAATGGTGGATGTAAACATGGACGAAAACTCTGTGAAGTCTGGTCATGATCTTCTTACAGGTCTGGAAGAAATTTTTTGGAAAGGGAACATCTAAAAGAGACAAAAAAAGAAGGAAAAAAAGAAGGAAAATAAGAAAACTATGGCATGGTCAGATGATAATCATTGATTGGTTGAAGCAGCGAAACCAATCAGTGAAATGT
>KN882471.1:43571-56774 GCA_000934455.1 Apostichopus parvimensis | reverse complement strand
GTTTTGCAATTTTGTGTACAGGGCGATGATCCTGTAGTTTCTGTTTTGCTTTCCCCTAATGGGGTGTCATCCCGAAAGGATGCCCGAACTAAGATATCCCGTAGGTTGCGGGGTCTTTTAAAAGCGATGACAGGTAATTCTGAGAAAACTGATTTCAGGCGTTCGGTGCCTTGAAGTAGGTGAAAATTCTTCTGAATGACATTAGCCAGTGGTGGGTGACCAGGGTGGAATTCAGTAATCAATGGTACCCTTTTGGAACTGGTTTGACGAGTTTTGTACGTCAATGTTTCGGTACGGGGTTTGCTTTTTTGCCTTTTTGATGGCATTTTCAATAGTACCCCGAAAATACTGTCTGTTTAGGAGGTGTTGTGACAGTTCTTTAGTGCGTGAATCAAAATCGACTTCAGAGGAGCAAATGCGTCGAATGCGCAACGCTTGACTGTACGAAATATTTCTGGTACGAAAACACCAAACAGAACAAGAAACGCAGGTCAAGGAAAATCACATGGTACAACCCCTTATACAGCAAAAACGTAAAGACCAACGTTGGGGCGGACTTCCTAAAACTCAGCGACAAGCACTTCCCACAGACCAACAAGTTACAAAAAATCTTCAACAGATCAACAGTCAAAATAAGTTACAGCTGTATGAGAAACATGCAACAGATCATCAAGTCACACAACTCAAAGGTCATGCAAGAAACGAGCCAACCCCCCCCCCCATGAAAAGCCATGCAACTGCCGAGAAGTAAACAGTTGCCCACTACGCGGCAACTGCTTGGTTAATGACGTCATTTACAAAGCCACCGTCACGTCTATGGCAAGCCGCCATACACGTCAGGCACAGACAACGCGTCAAACATAGGCCTCGCGAGCGGAGAATTTAAGAAGATATACAACAACCACACCCAATCATTCCGACACGACCGGTATAAGAAGAAACGGAACTCTCTAAACACATCTGGCCAAGGGCGGCGATTTGTTTCAAATATTGGGGGGACATTTGCTTGGGTGCAGGCGCGTAGCAACTACATCCACAAAATTGTTCGCGCGCTTCGTGATATTTTGTATATATACCAAATTTCATTACGGATGTGGTACGTCTCATGGGCGCAGATCAGTCTTGGATAATGGTGGGGACGCGTATCTGTTCTCTGATACTATCTAAGCGGAACGCGAACGGTTCGCGCGTAGCGTATAAGAATTTTTTTGGCAAATATACCTCCCAGATCGCCGGAAATAACACTTCCCAGACCCAATAATGCTCCAAAACCTCCTTAAATTTGAGATCTCATGGCTTAGAAGTTAAGTTGGGGGAAACACGCTGTCTGCAGAAAAAAAATTAGGGGAATAATAATCCAAGTAGACTTTTGGATACGATGGGTCTGGGTCCTCTCCCAGAAAACAGTTATAGACTGCCGCAAACGCGATTTCCTTCAAAAATTTAACAACTGTGGATAAATGTAATAAAGTGGGAACTGCTGCATGTCATTGCACAATGGTGGATCAAACTGCGCCAAAGTTCAATACAGGGAAATTTGCAATACAGCGTTGGGCAAGACAAATTGGTGGGGACACGGTATATCATGTCCCCACCATTGAAAAATTTGGTGGGGGCGCGTCCCGCTGTCCCCACCAGGATCTGCGCCCATGGTCCGTCTAGCTAATTCATTTCGAAAATAAGTAAAAACTACTCTCGGTGAAAGTCTGTGTCGTTTTTTGGTGATATTTAGTATCAAATTGTGACACGGTTAGACATGCGCGTAGCGAGGAATTTTCCAAGGGAGGGAGGGGCGAAGCTTGTAGGCAAACTTTCTTAGCGTGGCGCCACTATTTTGAAATTACTAGCGATATAATAAAAAATATGCTCTTCATTCATTCATTGGCCTCCGCCCGTCTGTGCAGACGATGGATTGCGTTCCGTTACTTTCGAGCAGCGTCTGCGGTGGCTGTACAGGCCTATCCTTGAGTGGCAGTCCTTAGCACAGTCAGTACAGACATGGATGGTATCTTCTTTTGAGCTAGAGCTAGATTCCTACCTTCTTTGGCGCTTGAGGTCTTGTTGCTCTTTTCTGTCTTGCTCTGCTCTATCTATTCCCTGTTTCACTTCATGTCTCCAGGAGGGGCGATCTACTACTATGTCTTCCCAGGTGTTGATGTCCATGTGGGCTGACAGGAGATCCCTTTTGCACGAGTCCTTGAATCTGAGCTATGGGCGACCTGTGGATCTTGTGCCACACTCCAACTGACCATACAGTAGGTCCTTGGGGATGCGTCCTTTGTCCATTCGGGAGACATGTCCAAGCCAGCGTAGCCGACGTTCACTGAGCATTGCATAGATTGATGTTGACCTAGCCTTGCACAGAACATCGTTGTTGGTGACCTTGTCCTCCCATGTGTGGCCCATGATTTTGCGGAGGCATCTGAGATGGAAGCATTTAGTCGGTGTTCTTGCCTGGTATATGTTATCCAAGTCTCGCTGCCATAGAGAAGCGTACTGAGAACACATTCTTGGTAGACTTTGAGCTTGGTGTGCAGCGTCAGGTTCTTATTCGTCCAGACTCTGGTGTTGAGTTTAGACATCACTGTGGCTGCTTTTCCAATGCGCCCGTTGATCTCACCATCCAGGGACAAGTTGCTTGACATCAGGGAGCCCAGATATTTGAAGTTGTCCACTACTACAAGTGTGGAGTCAAGGATCCTGATTGCTGGAATAGATGAAGTATTCTGTGCCATGACCTCTGTTTTCTTTATGCTGATGGTTAAGCCAAATTCTCTGCATGCCTGGGAGAAGCAGTCCATAAGATGCTGGAGTCCCTCTTCGGTGTGGCTGGTAAAATCTGCATCATCAGCAAACAGCAACTCCCTTATCAGAACACGAGTGATCTTGGTCTTGGCTCGCAGACGGGCTAGGTTTAACAGTTTGCCATCGCGCCTGGTGTGGATATAGATCCCATCAGTAGAGGTCTGGAAGGCATACGACAGAAGCAGAGAGAAGAATATTCCGAACAGGGTTGGTGCATGCACGCAGCCCTGCTTAACTCCACTTTTGGTCTCAAAGTCGTAATTCCACTGTAGGCTTGTACGTTCTACCTGTTTCGAACAATGTTAGCTCCGTTTTGGTGATACATTTTGCCTTACTCTAGAGATCAAACATGAATCTAAACAACTTTTTGGAGGTAGTCTCTGTTCCTTTTGCACGAACCCACTATTCCCAGACGTGTTTTGGGAGTGTACACACATATCATTTCCTGGTTTTATCAATTTCTTGATAGGGTAGTTTTAGGAATGTGTTACTCACTTGCGCTGCACTTTAACGTGAGGTTCCAAACCCTGGAATACATCAATTAAAGGAGATACACATGAGCGAATTGAAATAGATTTTAGTAGATGGTAGTAAGTCAAATTGAGGACACTTAGATTTATGGTTCGTCGTTCTGTGAAATGGTACACGGGAAGTACAAATTAAGTTAACGTATTGTTAGAGTGTAGATAAAATTATTATTTTATTTTTAGCTTGTAAATATAAGTAATTGTTTTCTCTCTTTTTTGATTTGTGGCAGTTTTGTAAATTGAAAAGTCAATAAACCGGAAGAAATAATTAAATTGTAGTGAATTGCAAAATCCAGAACCTGCAGAAACCAACATTGCTAATATCCAGATGATTTAATCGCTGGGTAGACTCCTGCACGAATCCAAACAAATGCAGAATGACATTAAAATAAATCAGTAGATATGGCATGCTTTGAAAAGGTAAAATATACACCGACGTAACAACTTAAAACATTTGAGTAATGCATAAAAGCATCTGCACATCTCAAACCTAGTTATTCTTTCCTACAAAGTGAAACACCAATATGTTTGCATTAAATGCATGTTAATAACATTTTTCGTAATACATATACAATACAACATGCCAGAATGATGTGTGCACCTTAAGGTAAAAGTTTCAATTACACTGCAAACTTAGTTTCCAACTGAACAATGCAGTCAGCATCCTGCATGGAGTACCTGTAATTTGTAACTTGCATCATGCACGACACACTTGCATGTCACAATAAGGTGCTAAGGCAACTCGCTGTTGTTGACGTTGCAAATTTGGACGACTCGTAGAATATGGCAAGACTAACCATTTATTATTACATCTGTATTCAGCAAAAGATGCCATTTTAGTTGTTTCTGTACACAGAATACATATGATATAATCCACTGAAAGTATTGGCAAAACTCATCATGAAATTCTAGATTGTTGTTGTTGTCACTTAATATATTTACAGAATCTTTAGTTTGTGCTTCCTTAGAGGTTTGATGCTGTAAGACCTTCTCAATTTCTGGATGTTAAGTAATGTTGTTTGCTTCTGTAGGTGCTGTTACAAAACATGGCTTAAGACGATTATAGTTAAACATATGCAGAATCTTCCTTTAAGTGTGCAGCTAATAATTGATGAGTCTTGTCCAAAACAAGCAAATTTCTGATCGATGCCCCAGTGCCTATCATAACAGTGAAAGTTACTTTCCTGTAAGCCACGGGGGACCAAAAATAGTGATGACCTTTTGTAAGATGGCCTCACAAATTGTGTTAGCATCAATTGTTTTTAAAAGGAACATAAACCACAAAGCGAGTGATCTCATTACATGCGACCTTTTAAGGGTCGAAAACCTCACTGAAGTTGGCATGGTTTTAGTATGTAGACTCTATGATAATCTACATTGATGGACTATTGTATGCAAATGAGCTGACGTCAGCGCTGAGAGGAAATATACCCATGATTGGTAGCAAAGGGTTCAATTGGAATTCATAGTGTGATGTTTGGATTGTAATGTAAACAAACCTATCGCATTGGCATCTCGCACGTTATCCAAAGCAAATTTTTATATTTGGCGTGAGAAATTTCCATTCATAAGTTGGACTTCGAACACCAGACTTTGTTTGTTAAGGGACTGTATCAGTATCGTGAACACAAGTAAGGTCTTGTCTTAGCTTATCTGGTTTGTCTCGAAATTCTTGACATCTAGCCTGTATTTAATTACTAATGCGTTGAAACATGTTACGCAGATAAACTTGCTGACGAATTGTCAAATATCCACGCATAACACCTTGATGGTTGCTAAGAAGGTCATCATGATACCTTGAACTGACTTTCTCTACAATTGTATCTGGAATAACCAGTTGAAGAGTCATTTTCGCCTTCGGGTTGTCATGAAGAAAGATACGAAAAACAATCCACTACACAATAAATACTGTTCTGCTTGTAAACGAATATTTCTGGCAGATCGGTATGACTTGGTAAAACATCATTTGATAAATAGTCATGAATTAGTTTACAGAATGGACATGTCTGTTGCTGTACATTAAATACCTTAACATCTAATGGTCAATTGAAATCTTTAATCAGATTATCCTGAATGGATTTAAAACCCCTCACCAAACAGCTTGTTTAGGAATGTGACTCGGTTTTATTTAATCCACTTCAGTTTGAAATGGTTTAGGTCGAATATGCAACTTTGAAGGTTGTTCACCATCGATTTCCCTTTGTAGTTTCTGATCTACCAATCTTGGTTCATGAACTATCAAAGAAGGCTCATATTGCCTTTGCTGCAATCGAGGAACAGGAAAGTGGTGGTGGAAGCTGAAATTGTCGATGGCAGCTGACTGACAAGTCGTGGAGACAAATTTTGGCATTTTCTCACTGTATTAGTCTGGAACCTCAGTGTGGCTAAGTTTTAAAAGCATTTCCCGGACTTAAATTTGGAACTTTAATTCCTAATGATTTAACGTTTTCGCTGGTCAACACTTGATTTATTACATCTTGTGGACTTCTTTACACTGGAAATGTGGCTGGTATGATATGATCTATTTCAGAATCACATTTCTGTGGAGAACTGGATAAATGGACTGCTAAAACCAATTATGTACCTTGCTGATATCCCACATTAAATGTATACATTCTGATAACCTAAATCAGTTTTGCAAACGAGGAGTGGCTGGTTCTTGTTTAGATTTAAATATCTGTTGCAGCAGAATGATCAAAGTAAGCATCAAATCCAACAGTTTGTAACAGGCGACAAATTCCTGCTATGTAAGCTAAAAGGCAAGACATTTCAAGTTCAGTTACACTAAGTTGTTGGCATGCTAGTGGTAACACCTTTGAATGATACCCAATAATATTCTTTTCCCATTAAATATTTGGGTTAGATAAGACCCGGTTCACTAAATAATCATCATCACATGCATCGTGGTGTTCACTTGACCTAAGACAATCCTTTTTCTTTCTACTTAACTGATGCAGTGATCTCGAAATTTCCTGAATTGTTTGGGAAGAAGCTAGAAACATAGTTGACTGCACCTACTACACGTCTTAAAGATTCAAGCTTATATGGTCGTGGCGATCTCATTATTACTGCTCACCTATCATCCATTTGTTGAATGCATGCATGCTTCACCATTTTGCATTAATGGAGAGGAGATTTGACCCATATAATGAACTTGTTGCTCTAAAAAGACTGCATTTACAAGAGTTAATTAAGAGACCATGAGTAATCAAATATGTAAAGATGGCCTGTAAATGCTTCTTATGGAAAGTTTTGTCTTTACTATACATGTTCACCAGACAAAGTAAATTTAAACTCAGAAATAAATTGCTAGCTTTTTTTAAAAACTTTGTTGCTCATTTCTCTCTCCTCCTTTCTCTCTTTCTCTGTTCTCAAAGTCCTTTTACAAGTTGTCTTCTTTCTTACACTTTTTTTAAGTAAAAGTCGCCCAGGAAAGAACCTGGGCACGAAAACCAAACCACCGAACGACTGATCCGCTCTCATCCCCAGTCCCCTTGCATCGGGACTGTAACCGTGTGATCATCGTCAGGTGTGCATCACCATTCCCTCGAAAGGGAACAGATACTACACATGATCTTAGCCAAAAGGCTAATTTCTCACTCAACCTTTCTCTCTGAAGAACAGTTTACAACTCCCAACTGTCTGTAGAAACACACTTTTCTTTACCTCAATACAATACTTGATAATTTAACATAACAGAATGGTTGGGCAAACAATAGGATGGCATTTTGAAAGCATTTGCCTATTACATAACTTAGCAGGTGCAAAATTTCTAGACTGCTTTACTCTCTAGAACAATACCAGTGATGCCATGATGATAAGCTATCCAAAAATGTGAAGAATTTGGAAAGGTTGCCAAAACTTCATCCATATTTGCTAGAAAATGGGTGGGGATCAATTTATTCCCTGTGGTAGACGTTGGCAAAAATACCTCCATGAAAAGCAATACCTATGTATAGCTGTTCATGTACACTAAGTGGGGAACAAAAGAAAGCAGATAAGATCAAGAACACTTAATTTCTCAGCGTCGGAAATTAAATTGGTGGTTTACTCTCTAACTACTCCCTTTTTTGTCGTTCCTTTCTTAGGTATTAACAGTACTGGAGAAGTGTATGACTAATGTACCACTGCCAAAGTTCCCATTTTAACTAGCTGATCTAATTCCTTGGAATGAAATATGTTTGTTATCTTCTGGAAGTTTGTAGGGACAAATGAAGAAATGGCTTGTCATTAGTTAAGGTCAGTGTCGTAGCCAAGGAGGGGGGGGGGCTGCCCCCTGAAAGTTTGTCGCCCCCCAGTCGCCCTCCCACTGGGATTTTGGGAGTCGAAAAAAAATTACAGGTGCGAAAAATATATCATTGGTCTGAATGGTCTCGAATCTCTATGATGACCACTCATGTACGACCCTTCGTAGGCTATAGTTGCTGAAAAACCTGACGTGACATAGCGCATATGCCGAGAAGCCATCTATAGTAGTCGCACTGTACTGAAAACACATGTTAACGACCGTCGAATTATATAATTCCTCCCCCTTGAGCATATTTTTTTGACCGTTTTTATGATATCGCTAGTAATTTCAAAATATAAAATGCTTAAATGCAACTTGCAAGGCCTGAGAAGTGCCATTTTCAGCGATCTGGAAGGCATTTTCGGCCAAAAATTTCTGTACGCTTCGCGCCAACGCATGATGGCGCTACGCTTAGATAGTTTCCAATGCCGAATCTACGGCTCTGATAATTTGCCTACAGGTTTACCCTCCCTTGGCAAATTCCTCGCTACGCGCCTGAATAAACACTTATACAAACAGCCGATGAGAATCATGTAAACAGTGCGCATTAACTGATCTAACAAGCTAGTGAGCTATACTACACCCTTATAGAAAGGTGGTTTCCAGGTACTTGAATGCCAAAGAAGATGTTAAAAGGTAAAAAGTGCTGACATCATACAGGTTTCTCACATCATTGTTCGCGTCATTGCCTCGATACTCAGTTACATTTTCAATCGGGTTTTCACTTCTGAGACGTACCCGGATGCTCTTAAAACCGCTAAAAAAACAAATTTTCAAGAACGGAGACAATACTATCCCTGAGAACTACCGGCGAATCAGTCTATCACCCTAATAATATTTCAGACGCAATCTTTGATGTCAGTTTGACATATAGTTCGGTCATTCCAGTATGTTACTTGCCTGAAAGCCCTGTCTATCTGTCCTTATTTTCCATTTGCAGATTTGTCGAAAAATGTCAATGCCGGTGTCAAACTCACAAAAGATATGTCATGATATTTCAAAGTAACTTACCAGACTGTTTTTTTTTCTATTTACCTAAACTATTTGATGACCATATCAAGATATGGGATCTCAAAATAAAGGATGTTGAGAAAACTTGAGAGCAGCTTACAATGCCTGGGAAGTGTCATTTCCAACGATCTAGGAGGCCTTTTTAGCTAAACATTTTCGCTACGCTGTGCGACAACACATGGTGGCACTCCGCTTAGATAGTAACAAGACGCCCTCCCAGGAAATGGTAGCCCCCAGCGCCCCCCCACTGAAAAAAATCCTGGCTACATCACTGGTTAAGGTAACATCAGCCTCACCATAAAAAGAAACGCTTCCCTATTTTCATCAAGAATTGATAAATATAATCCTTTTCACGGTTGGAGTTAAGACACTGGGAGCAAGTTCAATATTCTTTGGAATGACTTCCTTGTCTGGCAATAGATAATTGGTATTTATATGTGGATACCGGTAGAAGTTGTGCCTTTTTATTTCATTGCGAGTTTCATCAGAACAGGTCGGTACACCGGTTTTAGCAAAAAACGGTTGTTCGGTTTACGTGAAATACAAGGAATCTGAAACAATCTGTTCGGTAAAAATTAAAATGTTGTCCAACTGCAATCGAGCTACTAACCTAGAAGGACGTGCTACAATTGGCCGTTTTCCCAAGTTGTGAACAATATTCAAGTTCTACCCTTACGCATTTTGACTAACATTGTCTGAGAGACACATGTGTGCTACATAGCTTAGTGGTTGCACAACAACTTCATAACTACGTATATATGCAGGTATACGTCCTTGGACATTAACATATCTAGTCTGCCCTGGATGAATGACAGTATTTTCTGTTGTCCTCAAAAATGTCGAATCCTGTTATATTTCAAACCAGTTTGTTGTAAAATCTAAAACACCTCGTAGTTCTTTCAAGGTATTAGTGCGTAATTTCTGTCACTGAAGTATGACTGTGAATTTTATTTTCGCATCAATATAAATAAGCTCACTATTGCCTTAGTCTAAGTGGCACATGCTAAATTTTGACTTTGCGTAAGGTTCTTAAATATCTGGTATTCACTCTGAGTATCTGGTAATACCTGAGTAATCACTGTAGAGCCAGATAGGATGAAGCGTGTTGCACCTATACCAAATAGTATTGAAATTTCTATACAACCTTGCACAATGTTGATTATGTCAGTTGCATATCGATTTCATTTCCTTGTTCTACCGGGGAAGGTTTTCAGATACATCGTTTCCAACCACATTTTATACCCAGGCACAGTATGACGAGCGTAATCACATGAACCTATTTCTGAAAATACTGACTTCGACATACGTTTTTGTTAGGCGCTTGCCACGAATTATAATTACATGACTGAGCTTCAGGACTCGTGCGTATTTGGCAATACCGTTGAATGTGACCTCTGTGCAGACAATAGAAAGAAACTTAATTAGAGGAATCAACGAATTGTTTACTTGTCCTTAACGTTCACGGTTTATCTAGTGAGAAGTTACGCGTATCCCTAGAACGGTATCTATTGCGCTCTGAAGAATAACTTAGCAAATGCTAGACCTGTGTGAATTGTCAATTGAAGATTGAGTTTGTGTCTTATCAAACTAGCTTTCCAAAGCTTCGATTTTGTGACACAAGTTGGCGATCTCCGTGTCGGGAGTAGATTGAGCGACGTAGAATATTGTTGTGAGCTTATCACAAGCTCTGCTTTGGAGGAATAGACTGATAATATAGCTGCAAATCAAAAAGGCACTACACTTTGGCTACTAGTGTGCTAAGTGTTGCGTCTACAGCCGGATTCAACTACTGCATAACGACATTGCACATGTAGTGAAGAAAGAAATGTGTCTCTTATCTGTGTTGTATTATAAGCTAAGGGCTAAGCGGTTTTGGAATATTTGCTAAATACTCTTGCACTGTATCACCTGAGGTGTATGTTAGCGCACGGAAGACTCGAATAGGCGGGTTGAGAACTGCTAGTTGGATCACAGCGCGCATGGAATGTGATTGGAAGCTCTGTACGGTAGCGACATTTTTACGTTCAATTCAAAGACTTTGGCAATAAGGGTTTGTTTAAATAATTGTACTAAATTCGGCGGGGTTGGCCATGTTATTTCCTGTTCCTCTATATCTATAAATGCCACAAAGTGCGCTCTACATGCATTAACTTTATCTGACTCGCCGTGAAAACGTGACGAAAGACTGTCAGTGGCGTAGTCAGGATTTTTTTCAGTGGGGGGGGGGGGCGCGGGGGGTCTTGACCATTTCCTGGGAGGGCGTCTTGTTTACTATGTAAGCGGAGCGCCACCAGTTGTTGGCGCGCAGCGTACCCAAATTTTTTAGCTAAAATGGCCTCCTAGATCGTTGGAAATGACACTTCCCAGGCCTTGTAAGCTGCTCTAAAGTTTTCTCATCTACCTTTATTTTGAGATCCCATGTCTTGATATGGTCATCAAATAGTTAAGTGAAATAGAAAAAAAAACAGTCTGGTATGTTACTTTGAAATATCATGACATACCTTTTGTGAGTTTGACACGGCATTGACGTTTTTCGACTATTCTGCAAATTGCGTGTGGAAAATAAGGAAAGATTGACTGGGCTTTCTGCCAAGTAACATACTGAAATGACCAAACTATATGTCAAACTGACATCAAATGTGTAAATTAAATCCGTGAAAGTCAATTATACCGTGTAAAATTACTTCAAGATACTGAATGGAAACAAATGGGTATCAATTGAAAAGGCCGTATTATACTGATCGTGAGCACTGGTTGATTCCATTTCTAGAACTAATTTGCCTCTTACAAAAGTGCTCAGAAGTTGCAAAGCTTGAGGTCGCACGTGAGATGGCATCCGATCCAATTTTGCTTTAATATTACCTACTTTGGAACATCATTAATATTCGTCAGATCTCTAAATGAATGAACCAATCATGAGTAAGAAAGGAAACAACACATGGTCCTATTGTTTTGTTCTGTTTTTCTATGTCTGAAAATATGGGCTCCTAAACTAGACGACTGAAAATGAACCGAACGATCTATTATGTATTTCTTGATTCGGGAACCATGGGAATTAATGAGGGGAAACTTGAAGGTCGACATGACCTTGCAGGAGCTTTATAGGAACTTAAAGGGGTGTAATATCACTTCATGACAATATACAAATGAGCAATGACTGCATATCGCTACGAGGTAGTAGAATAATAATCGTGACAAACCCAAACGTTGGGACAGAACTATTTATTCTTGTGAATGAAGTGCTGAATTCTATTGGAATAAAGACACGATATAATTCAATTTAGAGGTTAAATTCCAAAACATATGCTCTATTCGTAAGAGAAAATGAGGTCAAAATGTTTGACTCCCACTGTTTTATTATTTTTGAAATAAATTTAATCTACCGATATTCTCGTGTAAATAATACCTCCGAATATGTCTGCATTTTGGTAATATATTGTGAAGTTCTAGTTCAAACGAATAACATTCCTCACAAGTATAGAAATAGGAGTGTAGTGAACTTTGTAACTTTTAATTAGTAGATATTTTCAAATTAAAATCGGTCGCTTCCATGAAGTTTTAAAATTAGCAAATTTTCTCCCAAATCTGTATCGGTGGTTATAACGAAGTTTCAAAATTGCACTTAATATGCAGTGTTTGGCAATGTGGGCATTTTCAAATTTTATTTCTGAATAATTAGTGTGAGGTATGCAAATTAATTATTCAAATTTCATATATGACTAACATGCCTGGCTGAGAATGAGTGGACCCAATTCAAACTGTGACTCTATCGTGTTATCCTTATTAATGCACAATTTAATGTTGGATCCCAAGGTTTTTTGGATTTTGCTAAACGGGTGCAACACGTTGCATAGAGTAAACTCCGGATCTATGTTTAAACGCACGCCCACTCGTAACGGTTAAAACATGACTTTTGAAAATGAAGACTGTTCAAAGTTTTATGTGTGTTATGGACCATATTTTTGATCTTTCGTAACACTTCATGTGGGGCATTTTGAAGTTAAGTGAAAAACGATATCATTTATACTTTGAAGCTATACTTTCCATTTGTATCCTGTTGAGTGATTTGTTGACTACATTGAAGCACTTCAGCCGAAACATCTCATCATAATCTGCTCATTTAATGGTTAGATATATATACTGAGGTAACAGCTGTGTAAACGTGTCCTAACTAAATATACTGTAGACACAAGGAAACGTTTTCGCATGCCTTCAACGTCTTCCCTGGTTCCCCAACATAAAATTGAGTGTGAATTCTTCGAACAATAAGTTTATTCTCCTCATTAAGATCTTTCATACAGAATTATGAGAATGAGGGGTTTATGGACCTATTTATTTGACGATGTCCCCCCCCCCAATTGTATTACTGTACTTAATACATACATTGATTTCGGCTCGGAGGGATTTTTTTTAATATGTAACCCGCAAGTTTACCTAATGATGACATCATATTATTGAAACATATTACCATGTGAATGCTATTTATGTGCATTGTGGTTAGGCCTTAGGAGCCAAGTTTCAAAGCGAGCCTATTCCGTCCAACAGAAAGCGGTTAACTAAAAAATCGAATAT
>KN882470.1:224659-238598 GCA_000934455.1 Apostichopus parvimensis | reverse complement strand
GGCAAAGGTTAACGCTGCACTCGCGTTCAATGGTGTTTAGGGTGTTATTGTTGTCAATCTTACTCTTTATTTTGTTTCATGTTAAAAAATGTGATTTGTGACGCATTTTCCTTCTGTGCATTATTTATAAGAGGAAATCTTATTCTGTATTATGTTATTATTGATTTGTGCAAATTCATGGGTTTGTTTCACCAATATTTGTATATTAATGTGTTGATATTTTTACTTTATAGTTTTCACCTGTTGAACCTGTTGGTCCTGTTGAACAACGTGTGCTAAATAAACAGGTTGAAACCTCCGACTACGTTGTTGTCTCGCTGACAATCAATAATTAATAGCCACCTACTTACCAAAGACGGCTCCGCTTGTAGCGAATATCAGTACAGTGGTCACACTGACGTTTACCTCAGTCAACACAAACTGGACTTTTTAACTTGTCCCAGTCACAGAACAATACAACATACATAGACGTTACTTCCGGCTTCTCACTTGCAGCAACGAACAGCTCACCCAAAAGCGTCAACCTACACTGATAGTTTACTTTGATCAACGTTAAGCAGTGAAGTGCTCGATTTTAGTGCCGTATTTAAAAGAATAGCCCAACGGATTCTTGCGTTATTATTCACCTTGAAAAAAAAATGATTTAATCCAATTTTTTTCGGAAATTTACGGTTATACATGCAAAAAGACGACCTATTTTGCATGAGACAAATTTTCTCTGACATTGTCTAAATAACAACACTGTCTCGCAATGTGTATATACAAGAAAAATACTTATGTGCCTTCAAAATCATAAAAAAAGAGTATTTATTTTAACAACGAACCCTCCTAAGGAACCGGCAAAATGTAGGGCATGGCTTCATGCCATAGGTACCGATAAATATGAGTTCGGTTCCTATCAATACAGCAAAGTCGTGTCGTTTGTCAGGATCACTTTGAGGCAAGTTGCTTTGAAGAAAGGCCCTGATATAACAATCCAGTCGTGCTGCGAGACTCTGCTGCTCATGAAAGTTAGAAGGTGGGTCTTGAAAGGAACGCACTAACAGTAATGCAGCCTACAAGATGATTGTAGAAATTGTTGCCTGCCTCATCACTGTTAATTGTTAGGCTATACTGTACACTGTGTATAATACACTGTAGAATAGGCTATATTGTGCAGGCTATGGTAGGAACGGCCTAGCCTGGTATCAAACACGGTAACGCTTGGGACTTGGAACCCTAGCCTTACTGTAGCCTAGCCCCAACGTTAATGTCTACAGTCCATGTGTGCTATCAGTGGAAAACTGTTTGATCCTGTGGCTACTCCCTGTGCTAAAATATATTGAACTGGTTATGAATGAAAATGTTTCCTGAAGTTACCATACTTGGCACCAAGAATGAAATTTAAGAACTAACCAGGAGCTAAATTAATGAAACAGTAGGTACCGGTTCCAGGAAATCTTGAGTCAAACAGGATCTAATTTTGTGTCTCATCAGTTTTATCTGCCTGTTTTCGTCTTTGTTCAAACATTCATGAAATCTTTCAATGCTATATTTTCTTGATACAATATTTTCTACTTACTTTACTCAAGTTTGATAATTTCTTATAAACAACCGGGCATTAAAAGTATTAAAATCGTGTGACTTAGTATCTTCCAGTATCATTGGGGCATCAGCATCAGTGATGTGCAACATTAAAACAGATACTTAAAGTGATTGATCTTACATCATATTTGTTATGTATTTGTGAGTCTCTGTATCTTTAGCTAACAATGTTAACTTCCATATGTTCTCTTTTTGAGATGCATTCAAGAGATCTGACAAAGTGCCATTGAACACAAGTTACTTCACGCACAGTGTGGGTTACAGTGAGATAAGTACAGGTGTACTGTATAAATACTGTGCGTACTAAACTTATTGTATGGTTTAAACTGACAAATAAACTTTTAACTTTACTTTGAAGTGTCTAAATTTAATTGAATGGTTATTAGGTGTGAGAAGGGGTTTACTGGGACATCCAGCCTCAAATAGCAAATACTGCTTGATGGTAGACATCATCAACCCAGAGGAAGCGGGATAGACAGACCAGGCTGTATATCATCACAGGTAATGTAGTTGATTCAAACTTTTCAATATACATTTCGGATTTGGGAGGTTTTGTGCTGGCGATCGAGGCATATATAGGTGAAAGGCCCTATCTGTAATTAAGAAAGTTTGGAAGTATATGTATACACATGTTAAAACATTTTTCGTGAAATTAGTTTGTCCCATGCAACCTGCCACAAACTTTGAGGTGAAATATCAATGCCACCCCACACAAAAAAAAGTTACAAATCAAGGTCACAACTTGTGGCGAATATTTTGTAAGGTTAGTAGGCTATACATATACACAGCTTAAAATAGTGTAACCGAAGTTTCATCGATGAGGACTAAATTATAAGTAATTTATTAAGTAGCTTTCTCATCACTTAAGTAGCATTCATTTGTAGTCCTTTGGTTAAATGATGTAATACAATTAATGTCAATTAAAAATCATTTAAGTATGTTTCCTAAATGTTTATAATATGAGAATGTTTCATGTTCCAACAAAAGATTTATATTGGTTCCCACAGACGTTTTCTTCCCAGTAGCATTGAATATAGTCGAACAGTTTACAGTAGTATAGTACAAGTGAGCTTAAGTGTCATGTATTCAACTGATTTCGTTGGAATAAATGTTGTTATAAAGAATCTCAATCATCATCAAGAATTAAAATACTTAATAGAAACTAACAAGATGGGCGGTAAACCGAAGAAAAGAGTTACATGAATTAGGTTTGAAAGTGCACTTACCACGCAATTCAAGAGTCCCAATTGACCTTCATAGAAACCATAGGACTTCACAAATATTTTATTGACGAATAACAATTGTAAACAGCCAAAAACAATTTTTAAGATTCCCATGACACAGCGAGGTCCATCATTTCGAGGGACCCGTAGTGGTAACATGACAACGGGTTGATGATTCAAAGGAAAAGCCTTGTTGATTGGGTAATTGAGCCACAGTACAACCGTTCTATGTATAGAAAGATAATGGGTCACTGAATCAGATCTTGAAACATCATGGACATTTAAAAGGAATTGGTCGTACATGTATAACTTTTCAATGTTTGTCTTGACACATCCAACATAACTTACGCTTAGTACTACTACACTACTGACCACCAAATTAAAGACCATCAAAACATAAGGTATTGCTTTCATGGCGTAATCTAATGCCTTAATAAAGTATACTTTACCGATGTTTATTATTAGCATCTTTCGGCAATTTTATGAAAAGCGAGATACGTATTTCAGATATTTGAACATGAATTTGAAGTAACTGAACTAGAATTTTCAAATATCTCCAATTCAATGTCAGATTCTCGAACTCAATTTCAGATTCGTCAAACTCATTTTCATACCTCGAATTCGATTTGGGAAATCAGAATGAAAATTCAGATATCTCGAATGCACCCATTCAATTTGATATCTGAAATATGTAACGGTTTTCGATATTTGGCCTTGCACGTTATGGCCTAAATGCTTGTTTCTTTTTACGTTGACCATTGAACTACCATTTTTTTGCCGTAATCACTTACGGAGGCATTTCTTTCAATAACCAAGCATGGGCCAAATGCCTCCACTCCCCCGCCCCACCACCCACCCCCCTCCCCTCCGCACGTACACACACATAAAAGTGTTTTTGTTTGTACTAAAAAATGAGAATAAAGATTGGGCTCTTTGTAAACAGTGGCTTATCAAGCTAATGGAACTGTGATACTTTCTGTTTAAGCATGGTATTGAGGGGATATCTCTTTCTTTCACACTCACACCAGTGAACCCACTTCACCTTCTACCACAATTTCTTGTACTCTTGTTGAGTTTGAATACTGTTATCGTTTTAATCCACATAGTTAACCTACTTGTGATAAAATGTGGGCACTTTGCGCAGTATTTACCTTGGTCATTTTTTTTTCAGGCGCAAGATAGTACTGTTCATTTCAATTTTGAATTTTATCTTTGAATTTCATCTGTTCACTTCATCTGTTGATCAATAACTAATGCATATATTTCAGATTCGATTATTGTTCATTAAACACTGGATTGTTCCTTACAAAACAGGTTGTACATTTAATTTGCTGCTAGAAAATATCCTTTTAATAACTTTGGTAAGTTACTGAACAGTCATTCCACATTTTCAAATATAACCGCCCCTGTGATATTTGTGCAAGGAGTTGCAGATCGACTCCTGTATATTGTTTCTGTTACTTCAACATTGAGATCGTATTACATGGTTGAAGATCGACATGCTTGTATTGAGTTTTGCTCCTTTTGATCAAAACTGTAAGAACTTAACACATCGTCCCAAGTGTATATAGATGTCTGCAACTGGTCACTGGAACAAACCCTGAAGCAATTGGTTGTCGCTTCCAGGAACCCATGAACATTGTTTTAGTAATCGACGTTTGAAGGATTAGTAAGCCTTTTAAGGGTAAATTAAGTGTTCTTATTGCCCAGCTGACTGATATTTCACACTTACGATAACAATTCACACATTATTACAAGCCCGTTTTGAACGAAATATTTTTCTTTTTTAGTTCCAAACAATAAACTCCAATACCGAATTGATAATTCTTGAATACATAATTTCATTTGCATATCTTATTATTTGTCTTGTTCTGTATTACACTGCTTCATCAATATTCATCTGAGTGTGGTCATTACATTCTATTTCGAGTGCAGTTATAAAATCCTACTTTGCCAGGATCCATGGATACATACATGATATCAATAATTATTTAGAATACACACGTTACATGTCGATCTTTTTTAACAGATAGTAGCAAGTTTCAACAAAAAATAAATTAATAATTCAGTTAATATGTTGACAATTTGCAACAAATTGGAAATTTCCTTAAACCTAGCGAGTAACAAACTCAACAGTTAGATGCAAAATGACTATTTAGCAAATGTTATTACGTTGAAAATTTGCTTTAAACTTAAACAAGAACATGGCCAATGATAAATCTCTTTAAACCAAATATCTGCAACAAAATTATAAATTAAGCTCGCACCAAAATGTCATAATTTCAATATTTTGCATAAAAAAGATAATAAATTGCCGCAAAGTTGCAGTACGAAAGTTTTACATTTGCCGGCACCTCAACGTTTCCATATACATTTAGCATATTACACTGTGAACTTTACTTCACCTGTTATTGAAAACTGGCTAAGCGGAACATAGATTGCAACTAGCGTAATGTAATGACGCAGTTAACTTACTATGAGGACATATTATTCCGTAGTGTGTATTATTGCGTGGATTTATATGCCGCTCAGGATGGTGGGATTATTGCTTTAATTGTACACTCTATACAGTTACTTCTGAGTATGTCTTAGTTTGTGTAACACTATCAATGGTCACAAATCTAATTAAATTAGCATACTTATTAAATTTTATTAACTAGTCGTGTATGATTAATTACGACTGCATTGCTTTTCAACATCAAACAAAAATATGATAATATCATAATTTCTATAATTTCAATGAAGCATGTATTGTTTTGTGATATGTGTGGATCATGACTGTTTTATATGTACATATGACTTTTCCGCAATCTGACTTAGTATTCCCAACTGACTTCGAGTTATAAGTATCATGATTGATCTCGGTTGAGAAAGGCAAATACGTTACCAAACAGGACTAGTATTGTTCGTTATATGTGAAACAATATTCTGACTTCATGATAACGCTTAGCTTTATACGAATTTATGTAGTAGTTATACCAACCGGAAAACTAAGCAGAATACCGGTACTCCATAACCAATGGTTATATATGTAAATACATATCACTGAATGCCAGAATAAGCACAACAATATTCTTTACAAATACTTAGATCACTTACCTTAGATTTGAAGGCACAAAAAATGTCTTCAGTAGGCCTACAAATTTAACAAGTTGGTAACTAACACGTTTATTGTGGTGGTGTAAAGGAAAACCTGTCAATAGGAAATGGCGTTGTACGTGATGATCATATGGCTTTATATATAATAGTACAAACGTTCGTATGGAACGCTAAAGGAAACAAAAAAAATATATATATCAAAGTACATCTTCCAAGACAGGGCAAATCTTTCATTTAACGGCCGGTTAATCCAGTTACCTTAATACGATTATAAAGGTGTTGACACTAAAGAGACTAGCCTATACTGGGCCTATATAAGTAAATCTTATCTCAGAAAGAAACGAGAAACAGGGTTGATGAACAACAATTGATCATAGTCAACCCACTTATCCTGTCAGAAGCGAGGATAATATAACCGTCAATTAATTGTTAATAAGCTAATTATGTAAACTTAGTGCAATCATTTCTAAACTTTACAGAAGTATGTATATTTCTTCTTTAACAAACGCCACACCCACGATGAAGCTATTTCACTGTTGAGAAATATTAAGGCGTGGTCCAACATTTGAGAAGAAATGTTGTTTCCTTTGTTAATACGGAACTATTAATGTTTCTTGGTAGAGACAAAGTCGGCTGGTACTTGTTGAGCGATCATATTTACTGCACTTGTAAGCCCTCTCGCACTATCGACATCACAATATCGTGGTGGTGTAGTGACCATATTATGCTGGTCAACTTTGTTTGTTTATTTACCCCCTCTAATAAGCCTCTGGCTAGAGTAATCCAGATTGCATTGATGGAATTTTTCATCAGTAGCACTTTCTATAGTTTCTATACACATGCTAATTAGGTTACCATTGAACGTACCTTAGCTTGTAAATAAGCTTGTATATAAGCTTGTATATAAGCATGTGGCCACTCAACCTATTCTCCACATGGTCTGCAGACATTTAAGCTACCGATAACAGTTATACATATCTTTTACCTTAGACATTGCAGTTACTCAGGGCATGTTCACCATGTGTTTATCTCATCAAGAGAGTGGTTATATGACATGGTGGATATTACATTCACATTTGTATTGCCTTACTTATTAGGAGTAATTGCGTGTCTTGTCTGCATCATATTTATTCGGTATATCTACCTCTCGCTAGCGCTATAGTTGCGAAGCAATTATATTTTGATCATATACAGCTCACACATCTAGGCCATATACTGGAGAGTTGGACCAGTCAATTGAAATAGTCAGAGGGGCGACTGGGTCGTCGGAGGATCATTTAGAACATAGTTGTTGAGAGTAAGTATAACATCAAATTATATTTAACCTCTTCAGTGGCATTGCGTGGGGTTGGTAAACAATCTGAAAATGAATAAAATGGTTGAACAACTATAAGAAAAAATCAATATAACACACTCACTAAAACACCCGAGATAATACACTCATTCGTGGTTGGTTATTGGGTAACACACAGTATTCTATAGAAACAGGAAACATGTACCATATGTTCCTTTATTATGAAATAACGCAGCTTGTTCTATTTCGTAAGAAAGTCTACATCTCTCGATGAGTTTTGGCTCAGTAGGTACAACGTCGGTAGTTGGGACAATCATTTACGTAAATATTGGTACTATATTGACCTTGATGATAAACTGACCTGGTATCATTAATTTACTTGAGTAGTCTTTAAATTAATGTTCTTTCCATTTGAGACGGCAAATAATGAATCTCTCTCAGCAAACTGCTTGGCAGAAGATCAGTCCCAAAGGTTCAAATTTACAGGCACAACAGTTGGGTGGGAATTGGGGACATGGCCCCACCACCCTCATCGTCAATCGGGTTCAGTCAGGGGGGGGGGGCGGGGCGTTTGTTTTATATTTTAGTCGGGAAAGGATAAGAACACTGCTACGGGTGAACATCCTCTTTTCAACCACACATACAAATAAAAAAAAGTTGCGTTTAGATCTAAGTAAACACCAAACTTATTGTACAATTATTCCTCAGAATACTTTATTATTTGACTTGGGGGGGGGTATGTGTTACGGGAGGACCCGCTTTCCTTAATGGGAGTCGGCTTCAAAGACTCCTCATCTATCCTCTGTAAATTCCTGAATTCGCCTCTAGTCCTTCCATATATAGGTCTACCTACATCAGTCAGGGATTCTATTATTCTCTCCCTACCTCCCGCCACCTTTGAAATCATGTGCACGCCACTGATTGCATGTGTGCACAAGCTCGCCCCATGTTTCACGCTCATCGGGTTCGCAGGCGAAGCTAAGGAGAATTTTTAGCTATACCAAAAGTTCGATCAGAATTGTAGCAATTATAATAGACGTATGTAGTGTTTCTAACTAAAACTTACCACTTGTTGTGGTACTTGTTCATTAGCATCACCAAGAGCATCACATGTGAAGCTTCCCAGATTATGCAAAACAATATTTTCAGTTTTTTTTTAGTTGTTAGCTATAGTCCATTCTTGCATTAAACTGTCCCAAAAAGTGGTTAAATGTGGTTAAACTGTTCAACAAATTTTTCCAAGCAAATCTTCTGTCAGATATGTGAAGACCAAATCCAAAGTCAGAAAAGCAGACTTATGCAACATAAGTTCAGTGATATTCCTACAACGGTCTATGATAATTTGTTTTCGAAGAGCATTCCAAACTTTGATATTCATTTGATTTGATTTCAGGTGAAAACTGTTGATAGAAAATTGTTTGTGTGTATGGGGGGGGGGGGGAGGTCGAAATTAAATTAACAACGTCTGACATCACTGTTCCAAATACTTTGAGATGGGGTAAACTAACATATAGTATATATTATATATATCACTGTTTCAAACGCCTACAGTGAAATTACGACCTTCCTTACCGGTTTCGAACCTCTGGACATACAATCAGCCTAGTTGGATAGGGTGTCCTCGTACAAAGCGGGAGGCCCGGGTTCAAATCCCGGTAGAGGCTGGAACATCAACGTGTAATCGTACAAAACACAATTTGGTCATTTGCAAGCAGCGATGTTTTACGAAAGTTTCAAATAAAAATGAAATAAATTGAGAGAGTAACGCAATCACTCAGTTTAAACAGAAGGTAAATTAATCAAAATATGTTTGTCAGTAAGAAATGAAAATAAAATGCATGTTTTGTACTTGAAGTTATTATAATTGACAAATGTATCAATTTACATTATCGGACCTGTCAAAATCCATTTAAAAGGATTCTCTGGAGCCAAAGGTAATCACAAAATCACATAATTACTGAAACTTGTAAGAATATTTAGGCGCAAACCACATCCTCGTAGCATATTGATCGCGAAGATATTAAGTTTTCAAATTTTCTGATATTTTGTAAGTGCATCTGGCAACAGCAGAAAAGATGATGGCAAGAGGGTACTTCAGCCGAAAATGTCTTTCTTTATAAATTGTCCATCATTATATCCACAGAGGAATATAATATTTCTTCAAAAAGATACAGTTTGTTGAATTTTAACTACAGAGAACTTTGACAGTCAAATTTTCCAGAAGCATTAACCAGAACAAATGGTGTGAAAGTATGTGTTACTATAATTGCGCAACGTTTCTACCGAGGGCACTGTCATATTGGTCCTAACAGAGATGTATAGATACGACTTTGGGATATAATGCCCGTGATCTATGCTGTTTACATATCTCTAATGATTTTGTGAAGCGCTTTAGTTAACCCTTATTGTCTATTTCCCCTTGTTCTGAACACATGGGATGTAATGTGTTTCAGTCTGCAAGTAAAGAACCTACCAAAATATTCTCAGTTATTTTAGAGACTGCAACTTATGAAGTTTCGCGGTACTAGAAAGGACCGATATGACAGCGCCCTCTGTTAACTTAGGGCGTGGCTGAAGATCCCAATTGGTAAGTTTAACTTAAATGACGACACACTTAAACAAAGGTTCAGTATTTTCACTTTAGCCCTTATTGTGTATATTCAGTTGTTCTGAACGCATGGAATGTACCGGGTTCAATCTTCGAACAAAGAACGTGTCAAAATACGTTGTACACACGTTACACGCCTTTCAGAACTCTAAAGTATAAACACTACATGTACAGTAAATGGTATCGTCATACAATTAACTTAATAACACGGTTTGTTATATCTCCCGTCACCGATTATACAATGATATCACTGTCATTTCCCTGCCTGTGTATCGAATATTTCCTTTCTTTGCTATGAATACTAATAAAACATACAGAGCTGCATTTAAGAAGACACCGGCTTGGAAAAATGGTTGAACCATTCTATAGAAACTCCTACGGTCTTATCGAAATTGCCAATATATAAGTCTGTACCAATTTGTAAATCGCATCTAAGAATCCGACGAAAAACAGGGATACTAATAACAGTTGATTATACCCAAACCTTCTTCACCCTTCCCTTCCCCGCATTTCGAAATGCGGATAATATTACTTAATATACTGTAGTTTCGTTGTTAATGAGCTTATAATATCAATTTTATGAGAAAAGCATTAAACTTTGAGCAAGCTGATTTATTGGAAACTAATCAATTCTACATTAAGCTACTCACATTGGTTCAACCATATATTGATTGTGAGCTCGGATTGACATTAGAGTAATGCGAAATTTAAGATGTAATTATTAGTGTGTTTCTTTCGGTGTAAATGCGGATATTACGTTTGTTTTCCAAATTGTTCTTAGATTTTAGGCTGAGCAGCAGCGAACTGGTAGGCTGGTGGAGGGTCGTCATTAACACTGCCACCGTTGACTGGAGCTGGTTGCATGGCCATATTTACTACACCTGTATATGGATTTGCTCCATAAACCTGCCCTGGCGGCATTGCGTAAGGTGGGTAAGTAATCTGTAAGGAAAGTTAAATTATTAAATTATCATTTAGGGAAACACACCTCAAATTGAAACACACCCTCAAAGGAAAACACACCCTCAAGAAATCGAGAAAAAGCAACAACAAACAACAGGCACCATCATTGAGTTCAGATCTCATCCAAAATTTGGGTGTATGAGGTGATCACTATTACAAACAGAGTTTGAGATACATGAAGCTTTTAATGACCACTTTTATGTATTATATTTAATACACTTTAATCATTCATTCAAACAATTCATTCCTATCTGGTAGAAACTTTCATGTAATTGGGCATGTATACAATAGCCAAAATATGTAATAATTCATCAATGTTATAATTTGCATCACTTTTGCTAAGCTTTAAAAACCAGACACCGGAATAAAGCCGGTAATGAATACAGCCAGTTTTGATCCATTGGCTTCTATACCTTACGTGTTTTGCATTATTTAATGTTTTGGTTATTTGACCTCTGACGTTTAGCCATGGACGTCATAAATCACACAAATTTGACCACTGATCACGTGATCTTTGGCATTAATGCGTAATAAATGATACACCTCATGGTTTGAGGGCTTCAGCAACTTTTTTTAAATTTTGGTATATAATTATTATGGCCATAATGGTTATTTGACTTTGACATCTGACCTATTATGGCATCATAAGTCACATGACACACTACGTCCGATACAGAAGTACATACCTACAGCTTGGTGTCTGGTTTACGGTTAAGGAGTATTTTACGAAGCGCTTTTCGCATAAATTTGGCGTGAATCGTCACAAAATATGCAACATCACGTGAAAAACACAGGGAATTCGCCAGCTTCCTGCTCATCGGTGTTGAGGTTTGGTAGACGTTAACAACAAAATTGTCAAACAAAATTGCAGCTATATAGTCTATTTCTTGTATAGTACCCTGGTTTTGATGTCATTTTCATATTAGCAACTGTTATTTTCGTAGTTCTAACCTTTACACCACACAAAAACCACCGAAACAGATCAAGTAGTGCATCATGCATGCGGGCATTTACCCTCATCGTTTAAATTCATTGGCTTCGCGGACTAGATTGACACATTCCGCTGTCACACTTATTGAACTTCTGATATCCCATTCTTATACTTACAGTCTCATTAGATTTGTAACATCTGGTCTATGAATATTCATTTAGGATATTACCGGTAATGGAGCAAAAGTATAAATGCATATACACCCACAAAGGGTGACGTTTGGCTATACATTCTAATGTAAGGAGTGCAAGACCCAGTATTGCTGACACGTGTATATACTTTGCAACGCACACTATTCGAATATGTTACATGAATACCTCCTCACTGACTAACCTTATCTATTATGTTGTGTGTACATACTGATGGAGTGACGAATACTCTAAAGAACAGCAGCAAATTTTAAACGGGAAAAACATCGTTCAATATTTGAAACAACATATAATAGCTCATTAAATACTTATACAATCGCTTTGGCCTATACAGACTGATAGTTTGAGCTCTCATGATTGGCATGTTTGTTGTGGCATAAACATGAACTATAGTGCTGCAAGTTTAAGAGAAATCGATTACATGTTGCTTGGCAGTAAGGTTGGAAACTTACCACTTGCTGTTGTGGTACTCCATCTGAGAGAGCAACACACGTGAAACTAGCCCCGATTATGCAAAACAAGAGTTGCAGTCCACACGAAAGGCAAATTATGATGAACAAGACGAATGGACGAACATCCTAGTAAAATTGAGAAACGAAAAGGCAAATATGAACTACTAGGCATGTATCAACCTGAAAACGGTTGTAATATGTAATCAACAGTTTCATCATAAATCACACGGCGAACATATTTGGTCTTAATTAACCTTTTTACCATACAAACGCCAGTGTTTTAGTTTAAGCATTAAATTTCAAGTAATGCCTTATACATATCAACTTTAAGATGTTTCATAACGATGCTTCACCATAATTTAGGTTAACTTAGAGGAATGTGAACAATAAATACTATTTCTTTGGCATTATTGAATCATATTGATCTGACATATTCTCATGCAAGAATGAACTTTCTCTTTCCTTATAAAACGAGACGATGGCGTAGTGGAGGATCACTATATATATAGTATAACTCATGCAAAATGATGTCAATGACAACCTTTTGTTTAAAACAAAAAGTGATGTTCCTATGTTTTTAATTTTTATGAATAATATATCTTATTTTATTGGTCCTTACATAGTATCGAGAATATGCAGCATAAGTCGCCTGATAACCACAGCATACCGCACATAGTAGTGTTGCAATGATGGCAAGAACCATAAAGGTGATGACCTGTGAAAAGTAAAATAATATACGCAAAGACAATAATGATATTGTTGATCTTAGACCCGTGTTGACTTTTGCTCTGATAACTGATAATGTTTTAGCTTTTTGTTTGAATGCGATATATTTACGATTAGTCCAAATAAGAAGTTACGAAGGAAACATTAAAATGTTTGTGAGGTTAGCTTTATACCAACTTTCCTAGGTGTTTGCTATGGCAAGTGATTATTGAGGTTATATTGAGTGTTGCCTCCCACAATTGACGTCAATAATGAAATCAGTAAATAAGAGAGTTACGCTGAATCTTTCACATAACTTCATTTTATCAAATACCTCTCTATATTGTTATGTGCAACCATGCATATTGTACTATCAGTTGTAGCACTATCCAAACAGACACGTCATAGTACAACACCCACAACATTATTGATGTAACGCTGTCATGTAATTCCAAATGTTCATAAAATTATGACCACATCTGGTAGCTATAAACGTATTGGTCATAGGTGAACACTTACCATGCTTCTCTTTCGTGCACTGGCAAGTCCGAAAGATCCTGTTATTATGGCGAACTGCAAAGAATGGAAATCATAGGGGAAAAAAGAGTCAAATTGCAGTTATACTAAATTTTAACAATTGTTGGTCGATATGACAGGTGAAGCAACCCCTGGCTACCATCAGTTCTGCCTCACAGGGCAGCAAAGCCCTGCCCACAACTGTGACACTTGAAAGACACCATCACCATTATGAGACTGCAGCAGGTGTTGTTACGAGACATTCTTCCAGTTTTGGCAATCATGTTTACTAAAGGGCATTTGCAGTTAGGGTAGAACATCGACCGTCTCAACTTCTGCCCCACTCTATTTATAT
>KN882470.1:155986-171476 GCA_000934455.1 Apostichopus parvimensis | reverse complement strand
CATACCTCTATCGTTACTCAAAAGCACATGTAATTGTTGCCGATGTGTTTCTCCTCAGCGTGGTTAAAGGGAAATTTCCGCTTGGTCGAAGTTTGGCAAAGGTTAACGCTGCACTCGCGTTCAATGGTGTTTAGGGTGTAATTGTTGTCAATGTTACTCTTTATTTTGTTTCATGTTACCAAATGTGATTTGTGACGCATTTTCTTTTATTATTTATAATAGGACATCTAATTCTGTATTATGTTATTATTGATTTGTGCAAATTCGTGGGTGTGTTTCACCAATATTTGTATATTAATGTGTTGATATTTTTACTTTATAGTTTTCACCTGTTGAACCTGTTGGTCCTGTTGAACCACGTGTGCAAAATAAACAGGTTAAAACCTCCGACTACGTTGTTGTCTCGCTGACAGCACACAATCAATAATTAATAGCTACCTATTTACCAAGACGGCTCCGCTTGTAGCGAATATCAGTACAGTGCTCACACTGACGTTTACCTCAGTCAACACAAACTGGAATTTCTAACTTGTCCCAGTCACAGAACAATACCACAAACATAGACGCTACTTCCGGCTTCTCGCTTGCAGCAACGAACAGCTCACTCAAAAGCTTCAACCTACATTGATAGTTTACTTTGATCAACGTTAAGCAGTGAAGTGCTCGATTTTAGTGCCGTATTTAAAAGAATAGCCCAACGGATTCTTGCGTTATTATTCACCTTGAAAAAAAATGATTGAATCCAATTTTTTTCGGAAATTTCCGTTATACATAAAAAGAGACGACCAATTTTGCATGAGACAAATTTTCTCTGACGTCATGAACGCACTTTGTTGTCTAAACAACAACACTGTCTCGCAATGTGTATATACAAGGAAAATACTTATGTGCCTTCAAAATCATCAGAAAAGAGTATTTATTTTAACAACGAACCCTCCTAAGTCACCGGCAAAATGTAGGGCATGGCTTCATGCCATAGGTACCTATAAATATGAGTTCGGTTCCTATCAATACAGCAAAGTAATGTCGTTTGTCAGGATCACTCTGAGCTGGTTGCTTTGAACGGGAACATCATCGCGAAAGAAAATCGTGAAACCAGATGCGATTCCTACTCTGTTCGTTCAAAGAAAAGCCCTGATATAACAATCCAGTCGTGCTGTAAGACTCTGCTGCTCATGCCAAGTTAGGAGGTGGGTCTTGAAAGGAACGCACTAACAGTAATGCAGCCTACAAGATGATTGAAGAATTTGTTGTCTGCCTCATCACTGTTGATTGTTAGGCTATACTGTACACTGTGTATAATACACTGTAGAATAGGCTATATTGTGCAGGCTATGGTAGGAACGGCCTAGCCTGGTATCAAACACGGTAACGCTTGGGACATGGAACCTTAGCCTTACTGTAGCCTAGCCCCAACGTTAATGTCTACAGTCCATGAGTTGCTATCAGTGGAAAACTGTTTGATCCTGTGGCTACTCCCTGTGCTAAAATATATTGAACTGGTTATGAATGAAAAGGTTTCCTGAAGTTACCATACTTGGCACCAAGAATAAAATTTAAGAACTAACCATGAGCTAAATTAATGAAACAGTAGGTACCGGTTCCAGGAAATCTTGAGTCAAACAGGAGCTAATTTTGTGTCTTATCAGTTTAATCTGCCTGTTTTCGTCTTTTTTCAAACATTCATGAAGTCTTTCAATGCTATATTTTCTTGATACAATATTTTCTACTTACTTTACTCAAATTTGATAATTTCTTATAAACAACCGGGCATTAAAAGTATTAAAATCGTGTGACTTAGTATCTTCCAGTATCATTGGGGCATCAGCATCAGTGATGTGCAACATTAAAACAAATACTTAAAGTGATTGATCTTTCATCATATTTGTTATGTATTTGTGAGTCTCTGTATCTTTAGCTAACAATGTTAACTTCCATATGTTCTCTTTTTGAGATGCATTCAAGAGATCTGACAAAGTGCCATTGAACACAAGTTACTTCACGCACAGTGTGGGTTACTGTGAGATAAGTACAGGTGTACTGTATAAATACTGTGCGTACTAAACTTATTGTATGGTTTAAACTGACAAATAAACTTTTAACTTTACTTTGAAGTGTCTAAATTTAATTGAATGGTTATTAGGTGTGAGAAGGGGTATACTGGGACATCCAGCCTCAAATAGCAAATATTGCTTGATGGTAGACATCATCAACCCAGAGGAAGCGGGACAGACAGACTGCAGGCTGTGTATCATCACAGGTATTGTAGTTGATTCAAACTTTTCAATATACATTTCGGATTTGGGAGGTTTTGTGCTGGCGATCGAGGCATATATAGGTGAAAGGCCCCTATCTGTAATTAAGAAAGTTTGGAAGTATATGTATACACATGTTGAAACATTTTTCGTGAAATTAGTTTGTCCCATGCAACCTGCCACAATCTTTGAGAAGAAATATCAATGCCACCCCACACAAAAAAAGGTTACAAATCAAGGTCGCAACTTGTGGCGAATATTTTGTAAGGTTAGTAGGCTATACATATACACAACTTAAAATAGTGTAACCGAAGTTTCATCGATGAGGACTAAATTATAAGTAATTTTTAAGTAGCTTTCTCATCACTTAAGAAGCATTCATTTGTAGTCATTTGGTTAAATGATGTAATAAAATTAATGTCAATTGATAATAATTTAAGTATGTTTCCTAAATGTTTATAATATGAAGATGTTTCATGTTCCAACAAAATATTTATATTGGTTCCCACAGACGTTTTCTTTCCAGTAGTGATTGAATATCGTCGAACAGTTTACAGTAGTATAGTACAAGTGAGCTCAAGTGTCATATATTCAACTGATTTCGTTGGAATAATGTTGTTATAAAGAATCTCAATCATTATCAAGAATTAAAATACTTAATAGAAACTAGCAATATGGGCGATAAACCGAAGAAAAGAGTTACATGAATTAGGTTTGAAAGTGCACTTACCACGCCATTCCAGAATGCCAATTGACCATCATTGGAACCATGGGCGATATACATATGAAAACAGCCACAAGCAAATATGAAGAATCCCATGACACAAGGGACGCCTAGTGCTGCCATGACAACGGGTTGATGATTCAAAGGAAAAGCCTTGTTGGTTGGGTAATTGAGCCACAGTACAACCGTTCTATGTATAGAAAGATAATGGGTCACTGAATCAGATCTTGAAACATCATGGACATTTAAAAGGAATTGGTCGTGCATGTATAACTTTTCAATGTTTGTCTTGACACATCCAACACAACTTACGCTTAGTACTACTACACTACTGACCACCAAATTAAAGACCATTATGAAGAATAGACGTAAGCTGAAAGGTTCGGGCAGTCATCAAAGAAGACCTCACCCACCATAACAAGCAACTACTCAAGGCCACCCAAAACCACGACTTGATAGAGAGTGCTTGGACCTCAGACTGTAAAATCTTAGCAATCTACAAAAGAGACGCAGGAAAAAGTACAGGAGTTAAACAGATCAGGAGCATAAGAGATATCGATGCATAAACTATTACCACCTTTTCATGCAACAGAGACTACACCGCTTTAACAGTTTCTGTAGAGTCCTCACGTGGCCGGATTCCTCTCGTTGCCATTTACACCTGTTTCTGATTACAATGAACTGGAGTATCCTCATTATGTCGAGTAACATTTCTGCAGCATACATAACAATAAGTTACGTTCTCTGAAATGTTTTCCTTGCAGGCTTGTAAGGCTTGCATATTCATCTGTTTGTTTTTGTATAGTAGTTAGTTTGTGTATTTTTGTTTTCTATGTCCTTTAGCAGTTGTTTTTTTTTGTAATGGGAATATTTTCAGCGGATACTACGGTGTTACTATTTCAGTTATGCCACGCTTTAAGTCACAATACCTGCATTAATCAACATAAGGATGGTTCTATAAACAACTGGATTTGTAAGACATGTGCTCAAGCTAATTTTCCCTTTATTGACGTCACGGACAATGAACTCGCTTCTGGTTTTGGGAATTGTAGTACGCATACAGGTGCTTCATTAACAAATGACACTTCAGTAAATGATGAATGGTATATGGATTATTTTGACGACATACGTTCGGATATGTGTAAGTACTACAATACTGATGATTTTAATATGATGCCTACTAGTAATTTCAATATTTTTCATTTAAATAGTCGTAGTCTTAATAAGAATTTCAGTGCGATTAATGACTTTCTTTCAACTATTAAACACGATTTTACAATTATAGGTTTCACGGAGACTTGGTTCACAGATGACTTGTCTCCACTCATTAAATTAGATAATTATTCACTTGTCGAGAGTCATCGCTCTGTCAAGAAGGGTGGAGGGATTTGTTTAAAAAATACACATTCAGTCAACGTGATGATATATCATTATTAAATGATCATTTTGAAAGCCTTTTTGTCGAAATAAGAGTTCCCTTCATAAAAGGAGATATATATAATTGTTGGCATAATCTACCGTCCCCCAAGTGGAAATATTACTTCGTTTAATGATTACCTTTACCAAACATTGGATGGTATCACTAAGGGGAAGAAACCTTGCTATTTGTTGGGTGACTTCAATATTGACATCAATATTCCAAATTCGTCGGATTTTTTGAATATTTTAGTTTCTTGAAGTTTCATACCCACAATCACCAAACCTACCCGGGTGTCTAGTTCTTCCTCGTCACTTATTGACAATATCTTGACTAACGGCAATTTGGGTGACAATAATGTCATGATCTCCTATTCAGGAGTTCTTATCACTGACATTACTGATCATTTTCCGATCCATTTTAATATTTCTTTTTTACCTACTAAGCATGATCGTAAGGATTTTTATGCTCAAGATTTTTCAAATATCAATATTGATAATTTTATTTCGGAAGTATCTGGTTTGGACTGGCATCAAGTTTTCAATGATGATAATGTTAATAATTCTTTCAATAATTTTCACAATACACTTAGTGAAATTTATAATAAAAATTTCCTTATGAAACTTATTAAGGGTAGGAAGACAAGGAAGAAACCTTCCCCTGGATAACTTCTGGTATCTTACATTCTATTCATACAAAAAAATAAATTTAATAAAACATATATAAAATTGCCTACAGCAGATAATAAATACAATTATGCACGCTTCCGGAATAAGCTTAACCACGTTCTCCGTATTGCTAAAAAGAATTTTTATGTTCATCTTTTTCATGAAAATAAAAACAACATGAAAGAAACATGGAATATTATCAATGGCACTCTACAGACTAGAAAAACCAACCATTTTCCCGATGTTTTCCATTCTAAGGATGGTCATGAATTCACTGATGTGAATAAAATAGCAGAGGCTTTTAATAATTATTTTGTTGGCCTTGGTCCTTCCTTAGCCAGTTCCATTGATTATAATGTTCATTTCAGTAGTTACCTAGGGGATTCCAATCCTTCAACTATTTTTCTCTTACCTGTGACTGAAAGTGAAGCTTTTAAATTCTCAAATTCAATTGTTGCTATTAAGAGATCGGCTGGTTTCGATAATTTCCGCCCGAACATTATTAAATTGATTATACCATATATTGTAAAACCACTGACTTATATTTTCAACCTCTCTTTTACCTCGGGTATTTTTCCTGATATTCTTAAAATTGCCAAAGTTATACCGATATTTAAAAAAGGGTGACGTTCATTTATTTAGTAATTATCGTACCTTGTATATCGAAAATCTTGGAAAGGTTGATATTTAACCGTCTCAATGCTTTCTTTGACAAGTTTCATATTCTCAATGAAAACCAATTTGGTTTTCGCCCTGGCCACTCTACAGAACTTGCTTTGGTCAATGCAGTGGATAAAATTCATAGTGCTCTTGATTCAGGTTATAATTGTATTGGTGTTTTTTTAGACCTTTCCAAAGCATTCGATACCATCGATCATAGAATTCTTCTGAGGAAATTATCGCATTACGGTATTAGAGGTCTAGCTCTTTCTCTCATTTCAAGTTATTTGTTTAACAGGCAACAGTACGTTTCTTTTTCTGGAATCAATTCTGATAATCGTTCAGTTAAGTGCGGAGTTCCTCAAGGGTCTATATTAGGTCCACTTCTTTTTATTAGTTACGTAAATGATATTTGCAATGTCTCTACAAATTGCTCAATTGTCCTTTTTGCTGATGACACTAATATTGTTTTCTCTGACAGCAATGTAGAAACTCTTAAAGTAACCATCTGTAATGAATTAAATGCGTTTTATGATTGGTTTCTGCTAAACTGTCTTTGAATATTGGTAAAACAAATTATGTGGTATTTGGAAACTCCTCTAGGACAATAAATGCTGATTTATATATGATGGTATTTGCCTTAAAAGAGTCGATAATATTAAATTTCTTGGTGTGTATATTGATTCTCAGCTTCTCAGCTTGGAAAGTCCATATTAATCATGTTTCCAAACAAGTTTCTAGAGGTGTAGGTATTTTATCTAAGTTAAAATATACTTTTCCAAGGAAAATTCTGAGATCTATTTACTATAGTATTATATTTCCTCATCTATCGTACTGCTCTTCTGTTTGGTCTGGTACTTTCAATACTAACCTTAATAAGCTTGTCATTCTCCAAAAACGGGCTGTGAGGCACATGACGTCTTCAGCTCCACGTGATAATACCAGTCATTTATTCTCCTCCTTAAACGTGCTTAAGTTCACTGATCTCATTTCTTTAAATGTTCTGACGTTTACTTACCGTGCTATAATCAATCTGCTTCCAAGTTCTTTTGCTACCTTTTATACAATTGGTCACCCTATTCACAATTATAATACTAGACAAGCTGGTCATTTACGTGCTTCTTTTTGTCGTAATTCAAAGAGCATGCAAAGCCTCCGATATCGATCTATTTCTTTGTGGAACAATCTTCCGATCAACTTGAAATCCTATACTTCCGTGGGTTCGTTCAGGCGACATCTGAAAAATTACTATGAAAGCCTTTATTGATTGTATCCGTTGTAAGGGGTGGAAGTTGGTGGTGGTGGTTGGGAGGGGGGGGGGTGTTATATGTCTTATTTGTTAAGGTTTTCTGTTTTTTTTGGGGGGGGGGAGTTCTTTTTTATGTGTAAAGGTTTTCTATTTTCTTTGATGGGAGTACTCTATTCGATTAAGCCCACAAGGGTTTCTTAGTTTACTTCCTTTCATATATTTTACTTATTTGCAGTTATATTGTCTTGTTCACCTTGTATTACTATGTGTTGAAACAAATAAATCATAATCATGATCATCAAAACATAAGGTATTGCTTTCATGGCGTAATCTAATGCCTAAATAAAGTATACTTTACCGATGTTTATTATTAGCATCTTTTCGGCAATTTTATGAGAAGCGAGAAACGTATTTCAGATATTTGAACATGAATTTGAAGTAACTGAACTAGAATTTTCAAATATCTCCAATTCAATGTCAGATTTCTCGAACTCAATTTCAGATTCGTCAAACTCATTTTCATACCTCGAATTCGATTTGGGAAATCAGAATGAAAGTTCAGATATCTCCAATGCACCCATTCAATTTGATATCTGAAATATGTAACAGTTTTCGTCATTTGGCCTTGCACGTTATGGCCTAAATGCTTGTTTCTTTTTACGTTGACCATTGAACTACCATTTTTTTGCCGTAATCACTTACGGAGGCATTTCTTTCAATAACCAAGCATGGGCCAAATGCCTCCACTTCCCCCCGCCCCACCACCCACCCCCCCCTTCCGCACGTACACACACACACATAAAAGTGTTTTTGTTTGTACTAAAAAATGAGAATAAAGATTGGGCTTTTTGTAAACAGTGGCTTATCAAGCCAATGGAACTGTGATACTTTCTGTTTAAGCATGGTATTGAGGTGATATCTCTTTCATTCACACTCACACCAGTGGACCCACTTCACCTTTTTACTCAATTCACGGTTTCTTGTAATCTTGTTGAGTTTGAATACTGTTATCGTTTTAATCCACATAGTTAACATACTTGTGATAAAATGTGGGCACTTTGCGCAGTATTTACCTTGGTCATTTTTTTTCAGGCGCAAGATAGTACTGTTCATTTCAATTTTGAATTTCATCTTTCAATTTCATCTGTTCACTTCATCTGTTGATCAATAACTAATGCATATATTTCAGATTCGATTATTGTTCATTAAACACTGGATTGTTCCTTACAAAACAGGTTGTACATTTAATTTGCTGCTAGAAAATATCCTTTTAGAAACTTTGGTAAGTTGCTGAACAGTCATTTCACATTTTCAATTATAACTGCTTTTGTGATATTTGTGCAAGGAGTTGCAGATCGAGTCCTGTATTATTGTATCTGTTACTTCAACATTTAAACCTTGACATGGTTGAAGATCGACATGCTTGTATTGAGTTTTGCTCTTTTTGATCAAAACTGTAAGAACTCTCAAATATGTATGTTAAAACATCAACCCAAGTGGATAGATATCCGCAACTGGTCACTGGAACAACAATACAGATAATTTTCAAGACCCTGAAGCAGTTGATTGTCGCTTCCAGGAACCCATGAACATTGTTTTAGTAATCGACCTTTGAAAGGTTAGTAAGCCTGTTTAGGGTTAAATTAGGTGTTCTTATTGCCAAATTGACTGATATTTCACACTTTACGATAACAATTCACACATTATTACAAGCCCGTTTTGAACGATGTATTGTTCTTTTTTAATGCCAAACAATCAACTCGAATACCGAATTGATATTACTTGAAGACATTAATTGATTTGTATTTCATATTATTTTCTTGTTCTGTGTTACACTACTTCATCAATATTCATCTAAGCGTGTTCATTACATTCTTTTTCGAGTGTAGTTATAAAGTCCAACTTTGCCAAGATCCATGGATACATACATTATATCAATAATTCTTTAGAATACACACGTTACATGTCGATCTTTTTTAACAAATAGTAGCAAGTTTCAACAAAATATTAATAACTCAGTTAATTTGCAACAAATTGAAAATTTCCTTAAATCTAGTGAGTAAAAGAATCAAAAGTTACATGCAAAATGACTATTTAGCAAATGTTATTACGTTGAAAATTTGCTTTAAACTTAAAAAGCACATGATCAATGATAAATCTCTTTAATCCAAAATTCTGTAAAAAAAAAATAATAAATTGACGCAAAGTTGCATTACGAAAGTTTTACATTTCCCGGCACCTCAACGTTTCCATAGATATTTAGCATATTATACTGTCAAACATTTCTTCACCTGTTGTTCAAAACTGGCCAAGCGGAACATAGGTTGCAACTAGTGCAATTTAATGACGCAGTAAACTTGCTATGTGGACACAGTAGTTCGTAGTGTGTATTATTGCGTGGGGTTATATGCCGCTTAGGATGGTGGGATTATTGCTTTAATTTTACACGATACACTTACTTCTGAGTATGTCTTAAATTGTGTAGCACTTATCAATAGGCACAAATCTAATTAAATTAGCATACTCATCAAATTGTATTAACTAGTCGTGTATATTAATTCCGACTGTATGGCTTTGCAACAAAAATATTATAATAACATAATTTCTATAATTTCAATAAAGCATGTATAGTTTTGTGATATGTGTGGATCATGACTGTTATATATGTATATATGACTTTTCCGAAATGGGACTTTAGTATTCCCAACTGACTTCGAGTTATATAGTATCATGACTGATCTCTAGAGAAAGGCAAATACGTCACCAAACAGGACTAGTTTGTTCGATATAGGTGAAACAATATTCCGACCTCGTGATAACGCTTAGCTTTATACGAAATGATGTAGGCCTAATGGAGATATACCAACCGGAAAACTAAACAGAACGTCCCTTTACTCCATAACCAATGGTTATGAAGGAAATACATATCAATCAACACCAGAATAAACAAAACAATTATTTTTTAGATATGCTTAGATCACTTACCTCAGTTTTGAAGGCACAAAATTTCCTTAGTAAGCCTAACAATTTAACAAGTTGGTAACTGACACGTTTATTGTGGTAGCGTAAAGGAAGACCTTGCAATAGGAAATGACGTTGTTCGTGATGATCATATGGCTATTGCATATAATAGTATAACCGTTTGTATGGAACGCTAAAGTAAACAAAAATCATATTTACTGCACTTGAAAGCCCTCTTCAACTATCGACATCACACTATCATGGTGGCATTGCGTGGGGTTGGTAAACAATCTGAAAATGATTACAATGGTTGAATAACTATAAGAAAAAATCAATATAACACACTCACAAAAACACCCGAGACATTACACTCATTCGTGAATTGATTATTGGGTAACCCACAGTATTCTATAGAAACAGGAAACATGTACCATATGTTCTTTTATTGTGATATAACGCAGAAAAATAAGAAAAAATCAATATAACACACTCACAAAAACACCCGAGACATTACACTCATTCGTGAATTGACTATTGGGAAACCCACAGTATTCTATAGAAACAGTAAACATGTACCATATGTTCTTTTATTGTGAAATATCGCAGCTTGTTCTATTTCGTAAAAAAGTCTCCATCTCTCGATGGGTTTTGGCACCACAGGTACAACGTCGGTAGTTGGGACAATCATTTACGTAAATATTGGTTCTATATTGACGTTGATGATAAACTGACCTGGTTTCATTAATTTACTTGAGTAGTCCTTAAAGTAATGTTCTTTCCATTTGAGACGGAAAATAATGAATCTCTCTCAGCAAACTGCATTGCAGAAGATCAGTCCCACAGATACAACATTACAGGCACAACAGTTGGGTGGGAGTTGGGGACATGGCCCACCCATCCTCAATGTCAATCGGGTTCAGTCAGGGAGGCGTTTGTTTTATATTTTAGTCGGGAAAGAATTAGAACACTGCTAAGTGTCAACATCCTCTTTTCAACCACACATACAAATCAAAAAGTTGAGTTTAGATCTAAATAAGCACCGAATTTATTGTACAAATGTTCCTCAGAATACTCTATTATTTGGCGATTTTTTTTGGGGGGGGGGGCGGCGGGGTGGTAGGTGTTACGGGAGGACCCGCTTCCCTTAATGGGAGCCGGCTGCAAAGACTCCTCATCTATCCTCTGTAATTTCCGTAATTCCGCTCTAGCCCCTCCATATAGGTTCCTCCCATATAGGTCTACCTACCTACCTAGGTCAGGGATTCTATAATTCTCTCCCTATCTCCCGCCACCTTTGAAATCATGTGCACGCCACTGATTGCATGTGTGCACAAGTTCGACTCATGTTTCACGCTCATCGGGTTCACAGGCGAAGTTAAGGAGAATTTGTAGCTATACAAAAAGTTCGATCAGAATTGTAGCAATTATAATAGACGTATGCAGTGTTTCTAACTACAACCTTACCACTTGTTGTGGTACTTGTTCATTAGCATCACCGAGAGCATCACATATGAAGCTTCCCAGATTATGCAAAAACAATATTTTCAGTAAATAAACAAAACATATTACGACGTAACAAACGACTCGATCATATTCACTCTAGAAAAAATAGCAGGCAGTTATTAGCTTGAAAACATTTTTGAGTTGTTAGCTATATTACATTCTTGCATTAAACTGTCCCAAAAAGTGGTTAAATGTGGTTAAACTGTTCAACAAATTTTTCCAAGCAAATATTCAACATCTGTCAGATATGTGAAGACTAAATCCAAAGTCAGAAAATCAGACTAATGCAACATAAGTTCAGTGATATTCCTACAACGGTCTATGATAATTTGTTTTCGAATAGCATTCCAAACTTTGATATTCATTTGATTTGATTTCAGGTATTATGTCATGTTTGTTTAGATAGGCATATACTGCATGGTTATATGTGGTCCTTTCTTCTACACCACAGCAGACAGCGTGAGTCGCCTGAAAACCACAGTGAGTTTCACCCATTATTGACGCAATTATTCAGAACCATTATAGTTAGGATCTGCGAAAAGCTAAAGCAATAATATCGCTGGTTATTAAGCTCAAGAATCCAACGTCAGCTCCAGTGAATGCGTGTTATTAAATAGTTATGAGATAACATTCAAAGGATATATCAAGTGAAAGGTCATGTTATCCAAATATGATATACCAGTTTATACGTCCTACCCCTCTCCCTTCCTCTCCTCTTCCTTCCCCATCAATTTGATGTCATCAAGGTTACCACTCGATGATGTGATTTCCCTTGGCCATGTTAGGAATATGATTGATGAGTGTATGCCAATTCTGGTAGCAATTCACTTTTTTGGTCACAAGTGGACTCACCGTGCATTTTAGATGTGCACTGCGAACCCCAAAAGATCCCGTTATTATGGCAAACTTACAAAACATGAAAAAGTCAAATGTGATATCAATAGTGGTATAGCATGTGGTTTTCGCACCCGTTTTGTGGTTGGTAAATGTGGAGGGTAAGTGCGGTGAGTAAATCGAAAGAGTTAGCAGCGCCACTATTATGTCATTACGGTCAGTAATTGATTTTCATACGTTTAAAAGTAAAAATACATAGTTTAAAAGTGCATATAGGCCTAGGTATTTATATATTTGTGACAGTATACTAGATATGTTAAGTTAAAAGCACTTATAGCCGGATGCGTGTACCAGACAATAAGTAAGATAGTATCACTGGAAATGCTCCTTCAGTTCACAAAAGTCACTCAGAAAAGAAGAGACAAAAAGGAACAAAAAGGAACGAATGACAAAGGGAAAGGCTAATACCACTATTGAACAAGTTAAAGATATGCAAATAAGAGTATACTAAGGCGATATTTAAAGAAATGGATAATTTTAGCTTCTTTCTTATAAGGTACTGAGAAAAGAATCTCTATTGAAAATGAACTTGCTTAGTACAATAACTTTTGGAAGCTATTCGTTGCTCTATATTTGTTTAAGCTCCATTGTTTAAGCTTGAATGGAATTGTGATGTTGCAATGTTTTGCCGGGAAATCCCCGTTAGCCTCCAACTGAAGGCTGTTGACTATGGCGAAACAACAGCGCAGCTGGCCTTTGTTCCAGGAGCTGAGCTTCCTGGTCTCCGGAAGTCTGATGAACGCAACTCAGGGGAAGGGTTCTTTGAAGTAGTAACTTCTCACGGGCGTAAACGTAGGCCAATTGTAAGGGTAGTATAAAGGAACTGATTGCAATATTTAGGGTGAACAGACTTTGACAAAATCCCATACAAAGACAAAATGTACGTCCGGTAAGTTATCTAAGTTGGCAGACTGCACTATTGCGCTGAGGGGGTTAACGCTAAGTTATTTACATAACTTCGTTCCTCTCTGAACTGCTTGAAGCTATATGTATCTTTGTAACGTGAATGATCAGTGCTCTGCGTTAAAAAGTTCAGTCAGTCCGTATTAAGCAGCATTAGTCCTAGTCCACCTATCAGAAAAGGAAGCTTGGTTAAATGGTCCACACTGCGGTCATTTAGTCCTTTGGCTGTTTCTGAGTGTATTTATACCACTTTACTGCGTTGTTGGCTCCGTAAAATTGTCTAGGAGCCTTGTTTCTGTTTTGTTATCTATACTGACACACTGGGGAGTCAATCGTGGGGGTCACGAGGACACTTTTCCCCTCTTTCTGAAGGGTGGGGACGCAATGTCAAATGCCCCAGGTTTAGTGACTGACTCGTTTAGGCGTTATAGGCCTATCAGGCTCGTAAAGACTCGTGAATCATAACGGGAGCTGAAAACTTAATGTTTTATTCTCATCCGCTCAACCCTGATGAAAAATAGAACTTTGCAACTGGGTTGAAATAAGAGTTACGGAGTTGTAAATTAAATTATTATTTAGCCGCTGAGGCAATATGCTAAGCCAGCAGATAATGAAAGCCTGTAGCATTTGCTAATCTCCTTTCCAGTATATTGTTTTTTTTTCATATTTGATAGTGTGCTCTATTACCACGTACAAGCAATGTAACTCTACAAGTGAATAACATTGTGCATTCAGTTTGGTTAGCAATGCCACTCGTTATAGTTTTTAAGTTTTTTTTTAGATAATTATATATCATAAGAGTTTGAGACATACATATATGTTGCTAAGGCTGGGTGCTAAGCTCCTAGTTGTGAATTTGTTACTCATTATACCTCAAGTTCTGGTGTAGTAGCTGTAGATATATTCACAAAATATTTTATTTGTGATTAAGTTAACTGACGCCAAGTAAATTGCCGTACCAGATGGGGAGGGGTGGAGGGTAAGAGGCAGCTTCCCGTGATATCTCCACTTACGAAGTGAAAATAAGCCTACGATAATGTGAACGCCTGGACAGAAATGCGCTATTTCAGCTAGTTTTAGCGAAATTTTTATATCAGTTTCTTCTGATTTCATTAGCCAGTAGTGTGCAATCTCAAAATTCTTGAGCACGTACTGTAGGAATGACGTTCAAAACGAACACAAGGTTTAGTTCAACCGCTCATCACGTATGAATATTGAGGAACTTTATATCTTCAATTATCTGTATACAACAATGAAAAAACGAAAAGTCATATTTTTCTCCTACGAAGTGATTTTACTGAATAAACCTTTTCGAATTTTACTTTTATTGTGGAAGTGTAAAATTCTAAAACGTTAGATCTCAAACTAAAGAATGTTTAGATGCAACTTACAAGACCTGGAAAGTGCCATTTCCGGAAATCTGGGAGACAGTTTTGACAAAACTTTTCTTGCTGCGACTGATGGAGGCGCTCCAATTAGCTAGTGTCATGATATCAATATTTTTGTGTTAAATCCTAAATCGATTGTATTTGATGGGAAGTTTGATAAAATCTTTAACCTTATAATAATTTATTAAACTAATTTTCTTTCTTTCAAAAATTACGAAGACAAGTCCTTCTGACTGATTTGGTGAAACGCTACACTCCAGCTAGGGCATTACGGTCCCCAAAGTCATATTTCTCTAGTCATTCCTCGTACTAACAAAGTCACATATGGAGATTGTTCGTTCAGTGCAGCAGGCCCTAAACTCTGGAATTCTCTTCCTCATTACTAGAGAAATATCACATCTATTGACACTTTAAGAAGCATTTGAAAACTTATCTTTTTAGGCTTGAGTATGTGCATTAATCTTATTCGTTGTTTTATTCACATTACTGTACCCATTTTTATGTATATTTTTATTTTTATGTTCTTTATTGTGGTTTATAACCTTGTCTTATATCAGTTTTTTACTTTTATTGCTATTGTTATTACTTTTAGGTTTTCTTAAGTTTGGTAATTTTATATTCCAGGTATTGGTTCTTTTGTACAGTGCTCTTGAGCATGTTTTATTTCATCATAACATCACTTTAATATATGGTATTTATTTATTTATTTTTTATTCATTTATTATTATATTCAGTCAATAACATGAATTATTTGCTTAAAGATTATTTTTTGCTGCAAAATATAGTCTTTCGACTGGGGATAAATGGAAAAATTCTGGCTACCATGGTATAATTTTTTAATCTATTTTAAATCTATCGGTCGGAAAAT
>KN882470.1:132635-144840 GCA_000934455.1 Apostichopus parvimensis | reverse complement strand
TAATCACTTAATGAACGAATCAACTTACTGTAGGAATCAATTACATCACCTACTGAAGGAATCACTAACTGTAGGAATCACATACTGTAGGAATCACTTACCGCTGCTTCTTCTTCTTCTTCTTCTTCTTCTTCTTCTTCTTCTTCTTCTTCTTCTTCTTCTTCTTCTTCTTCTTCTTCTTCTGCATAACAGGGGAAGGGGGCACTTGCCGCCCCCCCCCTACTTTGTCCCACACCTTTCTATCCGATTCGATCGTTCTTTTGGTTGGTAATACCACAGCAATACTGATAAGTATGCGATATTTGTATACTTATTATTAATATCATTACACAGGCTATAAAAAATCGACACATTGTGACGATTCTTATGTAAATCAGTCATGCGCTAGTACTAGCATAGGCTACTACTAATAGTACCATTGTAACAGTGTCATACAGGCCAATGCACTTTAAGGTCATCCAGCTTGGCTGTATTGAACATTGAGAGAAACACTGGTATAGAATTATGAAAGTTGTTAGTCATTTTGCCACCTACGAGGCGCTGACCAGCCCTTTATTAACAATATGATGGACCATTTCTTACTTTTTATGTCCCCTAATAAATCTGGCTACACTTTTATACAGATAGCATATAGTAACAATTTAAAATACACAACTAGTACTGGGCAATAACCTATAAGCATTGCACTATATGGGGTAACCCCCTCCCCTTTAGACCCTCCCCATGGCCCCTGTAATTTCTCTTTCTGACACGTGCTATAGAAAAAAGAAATATTATTAAATTCTAAAGCTTCCAAGTACTTCTCCCCTACACCCCCTCTCCGGGTCTTCAAATCAATGGCGATTTTAAAGGTGGAGGAGGTGTTATTTTAATCGTCAAATAGTGCATTCTTAGGTCTATATAAGTAGCTCTAAACGTAAGTTTGTTCAGACTAATAAATGAAAACTACATCCCAAATTTCGCCGAATGATTTAGATAGTGACTTGAATTTATGTTGAAAGGCCATATGCAAATGAAATATTTATATAAAGAAGGGTGTTGCACTGGGAACATTAAATATAAATCTTGGTGGGTCAGGTGTCCTCCCCGGATAGACATAGATAACATTTAGAGGTCAGACGAAGGATTCTGAGGCATATTTAAATTATAATTTGGTCTATATAATATGCTCTAAACTCAAGATTGTGCTGAGTCTTAATAATAAACTCCAAACTTCCCTTACAGATTTATTTAGTGACCGGAATCTTTGTGTAAGGGCCAGATGGGAATGATGAATTTTGTAAAGTGTTGCCCCGTTGTCAATAAAGCCGAATCCCATGAATGGTAGGGGGTCTGAGGTTCCTTCACCATAAAGAAAATTAAAAGCAATTATATGTCAAATGGTGCATTCTTAACCATGCTTAGGCTATAATTTAGGTCTTTATAAGTATAGCTCCTATGGGAAGGATGTGTTATTCAATAATAATGAATTAAAATCCATCAAGTTTGGGACCTGAACTTTTAATAGGAGGGACAGAGCCCGATGAAAGTTTTTCTAATGGAGGAGGTACTGTCCTGGGGTCACTAGGGGTATTTGGGGTTTCTCCCACAGAACATCTCAATAACTTCAAATGGTGAATGCTATGGCACATTTATACTCTAAATTAGTTCTATAAAAGTAGAACTAGATGCAAGGTTTTCCTAGTACTATCCTCTCTAAAATGCCGCAACTTCCCGGGACATCGTCCCACCCCTGAACTTCCACCATTAACAGTGTCCATGAAATTGTAATTATGAAACAAGTTGCCGATTATTTTGACTTCGTTCTAAAACAAATATGTTCTTGAAATCGCTATCCGTCTTAGTAAACACTGGTGAATGTGTATGCCCTTGCTTGAACTAGCTAGATTGCCTACAAAATAACGTTAGTTGGAAATAAATACTGCCGAGTGTTGCAGAGTCTGTCGAAGTACCGTTTGTATATTCGTGACCACTACACCGTACGTAGAAGGCTAGAATTATTGTAAGTTTAAACTGCATTCCACTGGTTTCGAAAAGTATTACGTGTGCACATTTTTAACGCTACATTCACAACCGCCGTCCTTATCTGTAGAATGAATATTTTTGATGGCAAGCAATGTTTGTTTACTACACAGAAAAGAAGAAGCGACTGATAGGCTCACTAAAGTCATCATACACAGGTCAATATAACGCAGTACAGCCTATACCTTACATCAGAGATAGACTGTACTGTGTGGATAAGGTATTTGTTGAGGGCAGTGTTCACTTCTTGGTTGCTGATGAGGCGGGTGTGCGGGGTCAGGAGACTTCATGGGAACGGTTAGAGTCTTACAAGAGAATCTATAGCGATCGTCGTATCAAATCGACAAGACGTATATTAGAGGGTGAACCTGGATACGGCAAATCAACTTTGACCCTACAGCTTGCCTATGATTGGTGTAATGGTGTCCAGGATTCCCCGTTTGGTGACGTAGAGATACTCATCCTTCTCAGGTTAAGACAACTCGGTGGTGTGAAGTCGATCTACAGAGCCATCAATCGCTTCCTTGCGTCTGGTTCTCGTTTATCTGATAAAGATATTGAAGATGTTCTAAAGAATACTTCCTCCGTAGAGATACTTCTTGATGGCTATGACGAGTATCCTGATCTAGATAAGATCACAGGAAATGACGTCAGAAGTATCATCATGAGAGAGATGTTCCCAAATCATGATGTAACTCTGACGACAAGATACCTGCCAAAGAAGTTTCCGAAATTGACGAAACGTGTAAAACTGACTGGATTCGATGACGACGCGCGAGATGAGTATCTCCGTAAGGCTGTCGTAGGCAACGACCAGAAAGCCCTGAAACAGATCAAACAACGACTCCGGGAAAACCCTATCTTAGCTGATCTCTGTCAGGTTCCGCTCTTCTTCGTCATGTTTGCTCACATTGCTCATGAAAATCAGGAATTTAAGAAATTCAAATCAGTCACGAGATTCTTTAAGTATATGATCACGTGCTTTCATGAGCACATGCGCAATAAGACGAGCGACGACGGTGTTAGGCAGGTGATCTTAAAATTTGAAAGTGAACATGATGAACTGAACAGACTAGCTTACGAGGGTCTTAGTAAGGAAGACCAGCAGATTGTCTGGAGAAAGGATGAAATGGTAAAACGTCTTGGTCAAGAATTGTACGATCGGTATGTTGGCGTTGGTATCCTTGTCGAGGAACAAGTTCTAAGTGACAATGACACGGCGTATACTGAGAGCTTTACTATTGAAGTAAGGTTCTATCACAAAATATTCTGTGAATTTTATGCCTCTTACAGATTAATGCTAGTCGTATTAGAACACGAAGTCTCTGATTTAGGAAGAATCTTTGGGAGGATGGACCCGTTTGACCTTCAGTATCTCTACCGATTTGCTTGTGGACTGAATCCTACTGCAGGAGCGAAAATAATCCAGTACTTGAAGGGCCTTAAGGATGGAGACAAGTTTGCAATCCTCTGTATCCTGGAACAAACTGGTAAGGTTGATGACATCAAGGACACAGTCAGGGATCTGTGTTCAGAAACAGTGAGGCTAAATGGCCCTCGGAGTGTCTATGGAGAAGACAGTAGACTACTTCAGAGATCTACCATCCAGCTACTTGAGATAGCAGCCAGATATGACGTAAGTATCAATATTCTATTAGCATGAAATTTTAGTTATGTACACTACTGAATCAAAACAATCATCAAAAGAAGCGCCCATTAGAGATAGTAATTCGTTACGAATAATTACAAATAGCTTAGTAAATACTAAATTCATGTTAGTCTACATAGATCTCAATGTTAACAGTGTTTGGCAGTGACCGGACACTACCTATCTCTATTTTTTTCTTTGGTTAACATTTTCACGATAGTCAAACGAACCTTTTTTTGTTCCTCTAATAATTTTTCTAAACACAAAACACGTTTATGTTACCATTTTCTGTGATAGTCCTGATAAAGTCCTTAAACCATGTAGTAGATTGCGGTATACAATATATTCGCCGAGAAGAGTAGACTTTCGTTCGCAACAATGCTATTCAGAAGACGGGGAAAGGGCGGGATGACGTATTGATATATATTACACACGTTATTTACGTACCTTTCTTTCTATAGATAGGGAGGGCGGGGCGGGGGAGGGGTGTAGAGTATTCCCACACCCCAGGGTTACTCTTTTGCTTACGGTATCTGACTGTATGAAGAACTTCAAATCATTTTGAATCCATATAATTGAAGGCAGAATATTAAAGAGATAAAATGCCCCAAGATGCATTACATAGACCATCCTGACCATGCCTGAAGACCATCTAACTATAGGTGCCTTGGAGTGCTAGTACAACATACATTAAACATAAAAGTTCTATAGGTGCATTGGAGGGGTAGTAAAGCATTTTGAAGACCACAGCACTAAACGTGCCTTGGAGGAGTAGTACAGCATAAATTAAACACCATATTGCTATAGGTATCTTGGAGGGGTTGTTCACATAACTGCAGACCATAGTGCTATATGTTCCTTGAAGGGTAGTACAGTATAAACTGAAGACCATCTTACTATAGGTGCCTTGGAGGGGTAGTACATCATAAATTAAACACAATAGTGCTATAAGTGCGTTGGGGGGGGGGGGTAGTACAGCATAAATTTAACACCATTGTGCTATAGGGGTCTCTTCTTTGTTGGGGATTAAGGTGAGTGAGGTATGATCTGAGCTTGGTTCTCTGTATGATATCTCTATATGTCCGCTATCTTCATTTTTAGGTGTAATGTATCAAGGTCAGAACTGGTTTAATAGATACTCCCATGAAGATCTGAATTCAGTTGTTATGAATAGATGTATCCTGACCTCAGTCATTGAGCCATTATCACTATTAACTATAAACAACCTTGGAGAAAATGTTTTTTATTTAATAGAAAGCTAAGAGAGAAAAAAATAATATTAACCAATTGCTTATGTACTGCAAATAGCCTGTCTAGGTTAATATAAAAAGACAGAGGGCATGCCGATTAGATTTTAGCAGAATGTTTCTCAAAGGCGAACTGAAACAAAGTTTGTGTAGGGAAATAAACGTGTTCACGCTGTACTCCATGAAGTTTCTACAGGAGAGGTAAGTTTCTAGAATTCGATGACGTAATAACAACCGAAAAGTAGAGAAGGCATATTATATTTAATAAATGGAAGCTGGAAAGGCACAAAGCTAAGACCACTGACTGAGAGAGAGACGAACATTGGCTTCAGCATGAGGCTCTATCACTGCTCAAACCCATTGACTACAATATGCTTAAGTAATGATGAGACATGTATCCTAACCATTGTTCGATTAACAAGTGACGTCATAATATGTATAGTGAGACTCTACTTTTCACTTGCGTCTATCAAGATTGGATCATGATAGGAACGTATAATGAACTTATCAAGAGTGTGAATATTGAGTCTACAGAATATGATAAACTGATTGAACAAATAAGATCAAAGTGTATCTTTCTGTTAGTAAGTAAACAGTGAAAAGAAATGCATTGTATAGTGTTCCTACACGGGACCTTACACGTAGGCCTACTAAAGTTAAATTAGTGAATATTTGAATAAGTGAATTGAGTTGGAAATTTAGGGTTATTTTCAGGTTTATCATTCTGTCATGAGTTGTATTGGAATCAACATGACGTGTGCTGGGATGTGGAAATGAAATGTACCGATGACTTTCTAGAGAATTGAAGGTCACGTGTAGCAGTTATGGTCTGAAATAGCATGTTGAATTGTATCACAAAGTTTCTCAAATAACATAAAAACAACTTCTTACAAATCATGGTAAATATTATGGACGCCTTAGGAATTTGTCATGCATAATGTCCACCAGTATATTGACTGACATTAACAATTAGATATGTCTTTGTGATCTTACAAACTTGATAATTAAAGGGGCATTCCCTAAGAAAAAAAATGAATTGGAATGTCTTGAAAAATTAGCAATTATAAATGAGAGACGACCTGTCCATTTTCCTCGATTGTGGTCATATCAAACCATCACACATCATCAAACATGATTTGGATAAAAAGTTAAACTTTGTAATTGTGTGTTGCTCGACAGATTTAGCTTGCATATCTTCTTCTTTCCATGTAAACCCGAAAGAGCGAAAACTTGGTCCAGCGTGTAATATCTATTTACAATTGGTGACGTCATGCAGTCAGAGAAGGCTACATGAAGTCTTCAGCTTGTAATCGGCCCTCAATGACCAACTATAACATTACTGTCAACTGTGTCAAGTGCCGTGAAGTTGCTATGACAACTCTAAACTTATTGGTCCATCGCGATATAGTTGATATTTTCAGTGCCTACTATTGGAAATTACTTGTAGTTAGAGCATACTTTATCTTAGCTGCCAAAACATACAGAAATGGAAGAACAATTGGTTCAGCCGGTATGTCGGTTCTGCCAACTGCGCGATTTCCCAATTTCGCCGATTAAATAAGGAGTTCAAGCTCAGAATTTGAGCATAAAACATTGTTAATATTTGTAACTATGGTAAAAAAGCTGTCAGGTTTATGAATGCCTGTGGTTTCGAGACCTTACATTTTACTAGAGAAATTGACCGGCGCAACATTTAAACTATATAATTTTCTGTTATGAGACCGAAAATGGCCGCTTACGTGTGAACTCTTGTTCCTTTGCATATGATTCTCATCACCCCAGAGATTAACGTTGATTCCATGGGTGCAGATTTACTTCTCAAGGAGAAGGGGGGAGGGCTTTCAGTGTAACCAGTGGTGTAGAAAGCTATCAAAAGAAGAAGAGGGGTGGGGATCTGGAGATGATCGATTATGTAATTGTATCAAACGTGGACTTTTTAACACAAACATTCTACTAATTTCTAAAAATGTGGACTATTTCATTTCAGCTCTTTTTCCTGAAATAATGTCTAATTATATCACAGCACAGAAATACATATCAGAGATACAATTTCATTGGAATGTATTTCAAAGCCCCTATGGGGGTCCAGGGGCCGAAGCAACTAGAGGCATAGCATTTTAGTAACCTAATATTACCTATATGAAGGAAATTTGGAAGTAAGGGAGAGTCAATTTTGTTTTACCTTAGCCGACTGGTCCCGGGCAACTGGTAAAACTACCCAAACTTCCGGAGCCACCTCCTTGGCACCACAAAGTAAGCATTAATTACATAGTTCTATCGGAAGGAACGGCTTCTATTATACAAGTAAATGCTAATGTACAGGAGAGTCATATACATTTAGTAATATCCATCACGAGAAATAAAGATGTAATGTTTTTTTTACAATCTTTGCTAAAATAGTAATGTTGTCATAGATTATAAAGTCATTAAATGAAACCCCAAGTGTTTGTTAACCAGAAATCTAGTTGTTTAGTGAAATAAGACAGACAGGTTATCGCACTCATTAATGTATCCATTCATGCTACACGTTACTGGCTGCTGTTATCCGTCGACACGCCGTGGTCGGAACCAACTCTTTGAGGCCCTGGATAATGGAACCGTCTGAATCGTTTATCAATACGCCTCTAAACATCCGGTAGCCCTATATGCATATACCTGTGCATTCGTTATAGCCACGTTTCAATTAAATCTTGTAAAAATTACTTTGAATTTATTTTAACCCTGACCTATTGATTAGCCATGTACATAACTTCGCCTGTGCTTTGAAATACACTTCATTGAAATTGAAGTAATGTCTGGTGCAGCCACTGCATGTACAGTGTACAGTACTTCATTGAGGGTTTCAGTATGTATCTGTTCTGAACCGATAGTACATATGAGCAGAAGAAGACCTGGTCTCCTCCGCCAGTTCGACGGAAGCCGAGAGATCATTTAGTGCTTTGAGGCGTTTGAAGACATGGCTACGGAGCACCATGACTCAACAGAGGCTGAACCATGTGATGGTGTGCCATATTCACCGCGAACGTCTAGCCCAGTTGAAGCCTGATGAGTTAGCAGAGAAGTTCGTTGGTTCCTCGGATTACAGACGCCGCATCTTCGGGCAATTCCCGTAGAAAACTAGTGCGCTCCGTCATTATCACAAGAGACAGCATTTCATAGCTAGAGCCAAAGCTTGTACATAGTTGTCGTTTAGTTGTAGATGGTGTTTCAAAGACGGTGCCCTTTCCCTAATATTGGGGAAATTAAATAGGGAGCATATTCCGTGGCAGCGAATCCCATGAACCTTGTTGTTGAGTGATACCTGAGTTTACTCCACAGTGAGAACACTGGGTACACGCAGGGGCGTTGCTGGAGTGGGGGTGGTGGTGTCTCACCCCCCCCCCCCAAACTTGGTAAAACGTACGATAGTTGGAAAATTGGAGTGCGACAGTCGGAATTTCCGACTGTCGCACTTTAGTTTATCTAGGCCTATTCATATATTCCTGTGATTGTGCATGACCTAAAAATTGAAAAATTTCGGTCAAAATTGACATTTAATCTGTCATATTTACCACGTTTTCCATGCCACTTTGAGAAATTGCATATCGCGATTCTTATATTCCACCGTACAAAACTTCGTATGATTTTGAATACTCCCAAAAAATGACTAATAGAACTATCGTCATAGGCAAAGTGTTCAGCATATTGCCCGAATTTTCACAAAAATATTTGGTTGGGGTGGGGGGGGGGGGCTAATAAGTTTGTGAAATGAATGCCAGTGGGTACAAATGTATCGAAAAAAGGACAAAAAAAAGGGAAAAGGACAAAAGTGCAGTCGCGAAAGATTGGGTGTCTGACTGACACTGACCGTATCGTTGACTAGTAGCGCGAGGAGGGGGGTACAAAGCAGCAGTCGGAATTTTCTGGCTTCAAAGCCCATCCAGTTGGATTTTCAGTCATTACCCCCCCCCCCCCCAATCATCAGGCCTTAGCTACGTCCCTGGGTACACGGTGGTTACATAGTACGCTCCGACCATAATTCACCCGTTTACCAGATGCATATCCACCTAGTAACTATGGCAAGCCGTTTTCACATTTACCTCTCTATACTACCTAAGTAGACCTAATTTTACTTAAGTAGAATACAATTAAGCTTAAGTGAAATGAATTGCACTTAAGTAGAATTGCATTTTACTTAAGCTTAATTGTATTCCACTTAATTGCAATTCATATTAGCTTAAGTTCAAACGGTTTTTGTCTATATCGTATTTTACTTAAGTAAAATTCAATTTAGGTTAAGCTTAATTGAATTCTGCTTAAGTAAAATACAATTCTACTTAAGTAAAATGCTATTCTACTTAAGCAAAATGGCTTTTCAATTTCACTTAAGCTAAATTGCATTTTACTTAATTAAGTGAAATAGAGTTACGCTTAAGTGAAATGTGATTGGTCAATCTATTTCACTTAAGTGAAATAGAATTACGCTTAAGTGAAATGTGATTGGTCAATCTATTTCACTTAAGTGAAATAGAATTACGCTTAAGTGAAATGTGATTGGTCAATCAGTATGCTACTCATTGTATCACTGTACTTGCCGCGAAGTCCGACTTTGTAAACTATTATAGGTACCGCACCACGTGTTCCTCCGCTCAAAGGTTAACCATTGTCAGAAAAGAGGTAAAAGTACCTAACGTAAAGCTTGTTTAAGCATGTTATCATTTACTGTCATCGTTTGTTCTGCCTTTATATGAAAGAGCATAATTTAAAGTACAGATGGTGTGAAAATAGGGAGGATCGAAGGTGATATAAACCATTTTAGAAAATCTTTGGTTAATGTTGATATTACTCCAAACGAGCAGATGGAAGGGTTCAGTATGCTAAACTTGCTCCTCCTCTAGCTCAAAATCTAAACGGTCATGATATGGAAGTTTGCAAGTGCCATGATAGGCCAAGATCACAGTTATCGTGTGGTGGGTAGGATATACTAGATGAAAACTTGCTTTGGCAGGTCTTGAAAGTAACGAGTTTAGTGTGTAAGTCAATGGAACAAGAAATTGTGGTGCGAGACCTATAGAGTCACGTTCAAGTCGTACTAGTTACGTAACTATTTGCTTACCACAACTACATAGCCTACTTACTACATTCTTACCCTTAGCAAATGAAGCAAAGCTATGTTTATCACTGGGTCTGCACGTTAGACATTTGGTAAATGCAGCCAGCCAATCAATCGTTGCAACTGTTGCAACTGTTGCTGATGCAGTTGGAAGGGCACTTTTGAGGGCAAGGTAACGACTACAACACGACATACCACCAAGCAGTGGTACTAGTAGTAGTAGTACCACAAGGCATGCTACCATGTATACATTGCCCCCAGACCAACCACTTCTCCGCACGAGGTAAATGTTATAACGGCTTGCCATACAACCGATCCTTCAATACCACTTAAGCTAAATTGTATTTTACTTCAGTAGAATTGAATTTTACTTAAGTAAAATGCAATTGTATTCTACTTAAGTAAAATACAATTCTACTTAAGTAGAATACAATTTAGCTTAAGTTAAATTCAATTGCACTTAAGCTTAATTGTATTCTACTTAAGAAAAATATAATTTTATTGAACTAAAATTCATTTAGCTTAAGTGAAAAGAATGACATTTTTACTTAAGCTAAATTCAATTTTACTTAAGTAGAATTGTATTTTACTTAAGTAGAATACATTTAAGCTTAAGTGAAATTGAATTTAACTTCAGCTTAAAAGAAAGTGGTAATTGTACTTAAGTGGAATACAATTAAACTTAAGCAAAATGCAATTCTACTTAAGTGCAATTAATTTCACTTAAGCTTAATTGTATTCTACTTAAGTGCAATTAATTTCACTTAAGCTTAATTGTATTCTACTTAAGTGCAATTAATTTCACTTAAGCTTAATTGTTTTCTACTTAAATGCAATTAATTCTACTTAAGTAGAATAGAGAGGTAAATGTTAAAACGGCTTGCCATAAGCAACCGAGTTAACTTGTGTAAAGGACTCCAGCGAACAACCACTGATTTATTTTGATGTCTTCATCACTTTAACCACCACTCACATGGGACCTATTCTAAGTCTGACGATACATGCGCATGTGTGAGGTCCTGAAAACATAATAAAAGTGGTGTGTCTTGCCATCCTTGTTTCAAATTTCATAGAAATGTATACTAGTAGACCTAGCAAAACATTTAAACTGACACAATCCCATTTGAAGTGTGTCACGGGTGGCATTAAAAGTCATTGGTGGTTTAGCATGCTGGCGTATGACGACTTTTGGCCAAATTTGCGCTAAGCTCACTATACGAACTCGGATCTGGGCTGTGCCTAATTAGTTAGTTATTTCAATTATTAATAATGGCGTATAAGGAAATGCATCATTTTGCGGTATGACTCCCAGGACGGCAAGTCGAGAAACTCACATGCAGTCGCGGCGGATAGCTTCCTTCGCCTATATGTCCGGGGACATTTTGGAACATCGTTCCTATAGGCCAGGGGTGGGCCACCTACCACCCGCGGGCCGCGTACGGCCCGCCAGTGATTTTTTGCGGCCCGTGAGATGTCTCAAGAAAAAGAAAAAAATCAATCTATTTTACATCATCACAAAACACGAACTAGCTGCTTAGAGTTTATCTGCACTAATGATGCTGTCAGGTAGGCCTGTTATCACCATTAATTATCAACTATACTGTATTGACATTATGTTTTTGTGAATACAGATTAGTACACACACCTATTGCTTGAACTTCCTCGGAATCAAAGGTTTGAAATCAACAGCAGGTCGTTGGTTAGGTGCGACCCTGTGAACCTTTCACTCCTAAAATCTGGCCCATTCATTCAAAAAGGTTGCCCATCCCTGCTATAGGCCTATATCTGAAGCCCTGGGGTCATTCCTTGGCCGACTTGGTGCAATATAATGTGCCCATTTCGAAGTAAATTTATTCACAGATTTTTAGTTGTCATGGGTTTGAACAAATGGGGGGTATTCTATCCTGAACCATAGGGCAAATAGGGCTGGGGTTCCAGTTCGATGGCCGCATCATTTGTCAACTTTGCACTGGGTTCTAAGTTCATGTCAATTGGAATCACTAATAAAAGAAATAATCCACCAAAATGAAGGCCGCATGAACTTTATTGCAGATTTCCTGAGTGACGAATTTGTAATTTTCTCCCGAAATCACGCAACTAGATGGCTGCTATCCAGCCTGGCAAGTGCCATCTCCAGCGATCTGGCAGGTATTGAAATCTGAATTTTTCTTGATACGCTGCGCGCCAACTGATGGT
>KN882470.1:52413-74658 GCA_000934455.1 Apostichopus parvimensis | reverse complement strand
CTTTCGATTAGATTTTAGCAGAATGTGTTTGAAGGGCGAACTGAAACAAAGTTTGTGTAGGGAAATAAACATGTTAACGCTGTACTCGCTTCTACAGGTGAGGTAAAGTTTCTAGAATCCGATTACGTAATAACAACCAAAAACTAGAGATGGAAGAAGGCATATATATTTAATAGATGGAAGCAGGAAAGGCACAAAGCTAAAACCACTGACTGACAGAGAGACGAACATTGGCTTCAGCATGAGGTTCTATCACTGTTCAAACACATGGACTACAATATGATTATGTAATAATGAGACATGTATCCTAACTATTGTTCGATTAACAAGTGACGTCATATTCTGTTAAGTGAGACTATACTTTTCAATTGCGTCTATCAAGATTGAATAATGATAGGAACGTATAATAAACTCATTAAGAGTGTGAATATTCAGTCTAAAGAATATGATGAACCGATTGAACAAATAAGATCAAAGTTTATCTTTCTGTTAGTAAGTAAACAGTGAGAAGAAATGGCATTGTATAAGTGTTCCTATACGGTACCTTACACGTACCTCATTTAAATTAGTGAATATTTGAATAAGTGAATTGAGTTGAAAATGGAGGGTTATTATTGCCGACGTAAGTCGATCATGGGTTGTTTATACCCTGTATAGGCCTATCATGCAGGGCGTAATGTTATTAACATGACGGGGGTATTGGGGGTACCTTATTATATTACATGTGGATATGAAATGTACCAATGACTTTCTAGAGAATTGAAGGTCACGTGTAGCAGTTATGGTCTGAAATAGCATGTTGAATTGTATCACAAAATTCTCAAATAACCGACACATAACTTGATACAAATCATGGTAAATATTATGGAAGCTTTAGGAATTTTTCAAGCCTTATTTCCACCAGTCTATTGACTGACATTAACAATTAGATATGTCTTTGTGATCTTACAAACTTGATAATTAAAGGGGCATTCCTAAACAACACATAATAATAATAATTTGAATGTCTTGAAAAATTAGCATATATAAATAAAATAAAATGATAGACGGCCTGTCCATATTTCCCGATTGTGGCCATATCAAACCATCACACATCATCAAACATGATTTGTATAAAAAAATTAAACTTTGTAATCGACAGATTTAGCTTGCTTCCCTTCTCCTTTCCATGTAAACCCGAAAGATCGAGAACTTGGTCCAGCGTGTTATATTTATTTACAATTGGTGACGTCATGCAGTCAGATAAGACTACAGGAAGTCTTCAGCTTGTAATCGGCCCTCAATGACCAACTATAACATCACTGACAACTGTGTCAAGTGCCGTGAAGTTGCTATGACAACTCTAAACTTATTGGTCCATCGCGATATAGTTGATATTTTCAGTGCCTACTATTGGAAATTACTTGTAGCTAGAGCAGACTTTATCTTAGCTGCCAAAACATACAGAAATGGAAGAACAATTGGTTTAGCCGGTATGTCGGTTTGGCCAACTGCGCGATTTCCCGATTTCGCCGATAAAATAAGGAGTTCAAGCTCAGAATTCGAGCATAAAACATTGTAAATATGTGTGAACTATGGTCAAAAAGCTGTCAAGGTTATTCAATGCCTGTGGTTTCGGGACCTAACATTTTACTAGAGAAATTGACCGGCGCAACATTTACACTTTATAATTGTCTGTCATGAGACCGAAAATGCCCGCTTACGTGTGAACTACTGTTCCTTTGCATATGATTTTCATCACCCCAGAGATTAACGTTGATTCCATGGGTGCAGATTTGCTTCTCAAGGAGAAGGGGGGGGGGGATTTCATTGTAACCAGTGGTGTAGAAAGCTATCAAAAGAAGAAGAGGGTTGGAAATTTGGAGATGATCGATTATGTAATTGTATCAAACGTGGACTTTTTAACACAAACATTCTACTAATTTCTAAAAATGTTGACTATTTCATTTCAGCTTTTTTTTCCTGACATAATGTCTAATTATATCACAGCACAGAAATACATATCAGAGATACAATTTCATTGGAATGTATTTCAAAGCCCCTATGGTGTCCAGGGGCCGAAGCAACTAGAGGCATAGCATTTTAGTAGCCTAATATTACCTATATGAAGGAAATTTGGAAGTAAGGGGGAGTCAATTTTGTTTTACCGTAGCCGACTGGTCCCGGGCAACTGGTAAAAATACCCAAACCCCCGAGCCACCTCCTTTGCACCACAAAGTAAGCATTAATTACATATTTGTATCGGAGGCTTCTATCACAAGTATGCTAATGTACAGGAGAGTCATATACATTTAGTAACATCCATCACGAGAAATAAAGATGTAAAGTTTTTTACAATATTTGCTAAAATAGTGTTGTTTTCATAGATTATGAAATCATTAAATGAAACCCCCAGTGTTTGTTAACTAAAAAAACTAGTTGTTTAGTGAAATAAGACAGACATGTAAGGACTCATCAATTATCCATTCATGCTACACGTGGCTGGCCGATGTTATCCGTCGGCTCGCCGTGGTCGGAACCAACTCTTTGGGGCCCTGCATGGATAATGGAACGGTCTGAATCGTTTATTACTACGCCTCTAAACATCTGGTAGTCCCCTATGCTTATACCTGTGCATTCCTTGTAGCCACGTTTCAATTAAATCTTGTAAAAATTACTTTGAATTTACGTTAACCCTGACCTATTGATTAGCCATGTACACAATGGCGGCGCCAAGAGTGGGAGGGGGGCATGAGGTGGCGAATCTAGTTCCCACATCCAGTCGGCTGCGGTTAACGAAACTGAAACATACTAATAATACTAGGCTAAGAAAATGCTAAACCTTTCTAGGACACAGAGGAGGTTTTCAATACATTCCATGGAACTGAGAATATATTACTGTACAACTATATCTACAAGAGAACTGCAGCTTCCGGATTTGGAATTCCTTCAATAAAAATGAAATCCCTCTTTCTGACATTTGCTTTTGTGCTTTAACGTCGCTACGAGAGAACAAAAAAATACCTCAAACTCCAATAACATCTGAAGTCTACGCCTCCATCCCCACCCCTCCCCAGGACTTCGCCGGTGCTTTGAAATAAACTCCATTGAAATTGATTTTTTTCTCTGTAATTTGTGTACCCTGTTACTCTCCCCTCCGGTTATTTCCGGTGCAGCCACTGCATGTACAGTGTACAACACTTCAGTGAGAGGTACAGTATGTATCTGTTCTGAACCAATAGTAAATATGAGCCTAAGAAGACATGCTTTGCATAAAACAGTGGAATGAGCTTTTATCTCTCCTTACGTTTCTTGCATGAACCGATGATATGGTAGTGACCACACGACATCAAATTTTCCAATTAGATAACATTAGTTAGTTTGATACAAAAACGGTCTAATGACACAATTAACACGTCTGATGCATATTCATAGTTTTACTTGTAATACTTCAGCAATGTCGTGCGACAAAGTAATATTTGGCGCCAACGAGATTCAGACAACGTAGGAACACCTGCACAGGTGGATCTGTTATACAGTCATGATGAACTACATACCAGCACTCCAGCAGTCGATCGTCATTCAGTGTTACATTGGTCGTTGATGAAGTTGATGTTCTTTGTCGGAGTTTGTCGTCGTTTCATTTACTTGTTTGTAAACTATCTGGATTTAAATATCGGAGGAAAATTATTTAGCTAAGAGCATCGTTTGCTTGGTAAGATATTTTGAAGGTAAATGTACATGTAGTAGTATGCTTGGTAGTTTAACTTAGATCCAGGCCTAGTGCTATTTAATGACAGGCTAGGCCAAGGAAAATTACAATTGAGATGTAGCCTAGCCTAAGGAAGATTTTTCTCAATGTCAGATGATACCTTAATGAGTTAAAACTCTTTACATAAGAATAGAAACAGTAAATGTTAAAGACCAACTTGTCACAAATGACCTTCCTCATAAATGAACTTAAATTTGCCAAACAATATAACTTGGTCGGTATTGTTTTACAAAAGCACACACAATGAAATACGATGCAAAGAAGTTGAAAAGCAAACTTTAAAAGATGTATTTTTGATATAAACGAAAAATTAATGTGGGCATTTTTAATTACAATAAAAACATTAACGAGTTTGCTACTTATGATATTATAAACAGCACAATCGGTATAGTCTAACCTGTGATAAAATTTCACAAGTCGTGTGATATTCGTCTTAAAATAACATTGTTCAAACTTTCACGAAGCTACTCAGGTCTGTGTAATGGCATAATACTATGTTCTAGGAAGTCAGTTGATCAGATAATTATGAAGATACTTTAAGAAGAGAGGTTTCCTCCCTTTTTTCCAACTAATTATCAGTAGAAAATATTTCGTTAATTGCAACTTTAGAATTAGAGGCAAATTTAAAAGAACCATATGGACTTAAACTATCCAATATCATATGTCACAAACGCATCCAAAATAGTAAGACTTCAATTTAATAAAAAAACTTCATAGGCAGTTTTACTATGTACCATACACACGTTTTGTCAGGAAGCACGAAGCATTGAATTTCATTAGAAAAGATAAATAGCGCTACAATTTAGTCAAGTTAGCAAAGAAAGCTGAGAAGCATGTTTTGCATAAACATTTAATTTGAAAATGCGCCATCACTTTTCTTTAAATTTTATTAAATTGATCCCTAGCTTGAAAAGTGCGCCACCTTCTATTTTAATTGTTCTCGCTAATGAAAGTACCGTGCGTATATCTTTTTCGCCTCTCAAATTTAGTACGATGTCAGCTTCAAAGAATACCAAATGAAAGTTAAATTTAAGGAAAACTTTTCACGAGCAAACCAGTGAGCATTATTTCCGCTTAAATGAAGGCATGTATAGGCCTCCGTTTATCTCAGTGAAACCAACACTTCAGCTAAGTTAATGGAATGTATCTTTGGGAGGCTAAAACATTCAACAGGATTAAAAAGGGTATCAAGGTAGACAACATGGTCAACCTGTTTATGAAATATTGAAAACGGCTTCTTTAAAGCTAGTGACAAAAGTTGAAACGCTTGAATTAAGTAAATATTGTCAATTATATCTCCAACCTTCCTGAATGTCAAGAGATTACTAGACATATAATAAAGAAAGGTGAAAATGACTAAAGTCACTCCATATGCTTAAAATAGAATTGATAACTTACAAAGTTTATTATTAACTTGTGCATTCAAGCCAAATAGTATTTGTCAAATTCTTTGTTAAGATCAAACCAAAACTAGATGGAGATCTTATTATCTTTATAACACCATTCTTTTTGTCTATATATTCAGGGTAAAGTTATTTCAAAGCGAAAAAGTAGAAACTAAATTCAATCCATCATTAAATGCTCTTTCAGATAGAATATTAATAATACTCACGATTATTCAATAGTTAATATTAGGTTTTCAATTAATGAAAGATTTAACTAAAATATTATTCTTCAAACTCTTCAAACAAAATAAGTTTCATTTGTAACGTTTTCATAAACTTGATACTCATTCCCATCATAAAAGTCTATCAAATTAGTTAATTAATTATTTCCTGCCAATAGAAAACTAAATTTACTATATATCACACTATTCTATAAATTATCTTTGGAATAATTCGCTTTTAAATATAAATAGACTTAAATATCTAAACTGACTCTTCTTAAAAGTTTTTTATATTAATTACTATACTATTATAATCCATAAATAATTAGTTAGGTTTATTTATCAACTTTATTATCTCTCTCACCCTACATTATCTAAAAGTCAACAAAATAAAAATCTCCTCACAATTCTATCTACGACCAAAACAAAAAGAGTCTGCATTTGTTATTCAAGGCTACATATTTTTATTGTTTACTTATAAAATAGACGTAATAATTCTCTGTTTCAAAACTCCTACTCCATTGTTACTTTACTAAATTAATAAATTTATTCCTGTTAATATTTTATTACCTCTTTCAAATCAACGACATTAATTTCCGTTCGTTAACATTTATTCCTACATTCAAAATTACATAAACACAACCTTAACGTCCGTATAATTCATCGCTTATAATTTCTTCCATGTGATTTCTTTCTTTTTTATCATTTATAAACATCCTAATAATTATTATAATCGTAACCAAGTCCAAAATTTTATCTGTATCTACTCTATTATCAGTAACTCTATTCTTCCATTCTAGATTCCTATCTCATGGGTGTATCTAGTAGGCTGCTCTCCTAGAGTTGATGAGTCTGGTCTGAACCTTATCCTTGAGTCTGGTCTCTCTCTTTCTATCCTGAGTTCTCTCCAGCAGCTGTGGATCTCTGACAACAACAGGAGACTAACTAATGAAGAGTTGGCGGCCATCTTGTCTTACTCCTCACAGTGTACAAGCTTGAAGGAGCTGAAGTAAGTATTCCGGTGTAGATGTTAGAATCATCATAACAGTTAAATAGGGAATTAATTTAATTAATAAAAGTTATCAACATTAAACGAACAATATAGAATGTAAAATCTGCTGTATTTTAATGTCAAGGATTGGATTTAATTAGTTTAAGTGGATTTATTTGAATAAATTAGGCCATCGTTAAAGGAAATATAGGATGTTGTGATAAATGAAACAAGATAAAATGGATAAATTGAGGGTTAATGAAGTCGGTGTTTGCCCGGGTGAGTTAAGGAGGTTATAGTGGTGTTCTTGTCATATTTTTTCTTAGTCTTTTATGAAGGGGTGAGTCTTAAAGTGGCAAAATTGTTAATTTAGATAAAAAAAGAAGAGATAAAAAAAACGCAATCTGATTTTAGTAAATTCTAATTAAAGTTATGGACAGTTCTAATGGTCTTATTTTAGGTTTTGGAATGATTACTTAATCTTCCAATTGAAATCTAAAAACAATACGAAAGACGTGAACACATTTTACTCAAAACTTTTTTTTTAGAAAAAAATATAATATTGATTAAAAAAGTACCTACATCAAATTAAAAGTTTATTTAAAGTGTTTTTTTCACAGACAACTCAAGAGAACGTTTACTACTCAAATATAATCATTTACATTCCAAAATAAATTAATAGTGGAAATATTTTAAAACACAAAATTAGTAGACAAAACAAATATTGAAAGTCTTATTGTAATTAATTTTTTGAAAGTTTTATGAAGAAACCTCAACAAAATGTTTAAGTTCAGAGAAAAATATTTTCAATGAATAATATTTAATCAATTAATCAATATTAAAGTAACTTTAAAATTCATAGAAAGTTATCTACACAAAATTAGTAGACCAAATATAAATATTGAAAGTCTTATTGGAATTACGTTTTTGAAAGGTTTATGAAGAAACCTCAACAAAATGTTTAAGTTCAGAGAAAATTATTTTCAAGGAATAATCTTTAATCAATTAAATAATATTAAAGTAACTTTAAATTCATAGAGAATTATCAAGAAGAAAAAATCAAGAACAAATTATACGGATAATTGTAAGTAGTTGTTACAAAAATTTATTGGACAAAAATGTAATATTGATTAAAAAAGACTTTTTAGTATTTTAGTATTTATCGAGAGTTGTAAACCCTTTGCATTAATTTACACACTTTCTTGACATTTTTAGGCAATGTAACGTCCCGCCCGCGTTATCTGTACACAAACATTAAAGTTACCCCCCCCCCCCCCCTTTTCATAATCATTTTGACCCCTTCAAGCTCCTTGTCATGAACGGAAATTGTACCGTATTTTTACCCGTGAGTCTATTAGGCTATGCTAATTTTGTCAGCTACGTTTTGTGCGTATCGTTCAACTGTAAATACCAAAACCGAAGCAAGCAACAAACAAACACAACAACATGAATGGAATACACATGAGAACCTTTCATTTGGCTTGCTGAAGATAAATACGGTATTTTCCTACGTATAACGATATCCCAAGCTAAATTCTAACCGAGGAACAACTATGGCAGGATATTTCACTTCTCGTGGTTCCCGCATTTAGTTCATTACTATTTAGGAAAAAGACCAGAACACAAAAAATATTTTTGCATTAGACAGATTCACCAAAAAAAAAATCATCGTGCAATTATATTCAAATTCGTTTCATATTTTACACAAAACATGTTCATTACAGAATTTTCATGAAATAATTCAGTTCTTTGGAAAAGACCTGATGAAGTTTGTAAAAGTAAAACCCGTAAAATCCGTAACGTTATTCTTCTACACAGTAACAAGTACACCATCCCGGTGCTTGTGTGTAACAACGTAAGATAAATCTGTTTATCTTTTGTAGTACAGAGATATATAGCGATCTTGTTCCTTTCCTTTAGATACAGTTTTTTACGATCGAAATACATTAAGAGAGAATCCGTTGAATCAATAAAGTAAATTCTCAGACGAAGTTAAGATTAAGTACAATACACCTGGAGCTGCTGTAAAGACTTTATTAACATAATAATAGATATGACACGAGCAGGTGTGAGGCTCATGAATACAACCGTAAGAATGTCGTGTGTTTCTTCCACATGAGCCGTTGTCATGATATTACAGGTGTTTAACGAATGTTACCCTGAAAGGAATCAAGCTGTTACTGAGAATATGATTAGTTTTCAACCAATGCTTGGATAAACAAATACGCTATTTGGAAATCAAATGACTTCATTTAGTATATGGTAGAAATCGACTATTTCGACTCACCGTCTGTAAGATGTATTCTTAAAGTTAAGATATTAATATATTTATTATATGTAATTATGCACAATCAATGAGGTTATGTATCTTTGCTTTTCATATTTTGCTCTAGGTTATGTTGAATATGTAGGCCTATTTTAAGTAATGAATTATAGCAATCCTATCATATTCAATCACGATCACGTTCCACGGTTAAACAAACCTTGATTATATAGTTCATAACGTGTGCAAAATGGGATTAGGCGCGGATCTAGGGTATAGGAATGTACACCTGTCTCTTTCATTCTCAGCCCAACACACAAATTAAAAGCACGTTCGTGCAGACTTAAAGTACTGGTCAATAGGCCTCATTGAATGACCTAAATATGCTTCAGAAATCACATTTACATTGTTTTTATGCAGGAGAGCTCCAGACCTCTCCCTCTACGTGATATTGTTAAATGAAAAACAGGTTAATGCCATTCCTTTTCAAATAATGAATATGTTTTGGGAATCCGAAATGTTTTTGTTTCAAAAACTAATAGGTCATCAAGATTGCAACCTGTACACCAACAGATGTTCTAATCTATAGTCTGTAACAGATCACAACTATTTTTAACCAAAGGAAAGTGTACTTTTAATGTGTGAATAAAACCTAAAAAATGCTTTTGTAAAAAGTTCTGCCAATTTTTCAATACATCCTTTAATTAAGGATATTTATTTTTCCTTGCTCTGTATATCGTTACTGATTTTTTGGTAATTGCTATACCTTACATGATGTATATTTGCTTCCCTTAACAGGTTTTCTCTTTACAAGCTACCAGAATATGTTCCAGTTGAATCGATCCATTCGTCCTTGAAATCAAGAAACGTTAAAGGTATTAGTTATAACATTCATCTTATGAATGAAGATGAGTAAGGAATTAGAACCAATTCCTGGATAGTATGATCTTCTTTAAATGACAAGAAATGATTGTAACAAGATACTCTATAGCGTGTCGTGCTTCGCGGGTGAAGCCACAGACAATACACATACTAGCTCAGCTTTACTGTGCGAATAAATACTTATACTCTACTTCACATATGTCTTGAGATCTTTTCTTTAGAGGGGAAAAAGTTTTCACAAGAAAGGAAATAAACTGCATCCGGGGGGGGGGGGGGTGGTAGCGGGAGATTGGGCCATCTGGCAGCATTTTGCAATTAAGGGAGGAATAGGAAAAAAAGTACGAACTTGTTACAATATCAAACACTTTATGTAATTCTGGTAGCTAAAAGCTATAATAAAAACAATTATTCGTAATTAACCGACCCATTCATAATCATTGTCAGTCTCAGACATATAAAACTATACCATATAGACGGGGTACAATATACGTTATTATGGTGACTAGTGAAGTAAGTATTGAGGGTGCACTGGAATTCAAATAGGAGAACTTTTGAAGAATTTGTCAAATCCGGCATCAAGTCCTTTTTTTCTTCTTTCTAAATCCGGCTGAATTTGCCGGATTTAAAGGTTGCCTTCATTAAATCATTAATAAAAACATCAGCTTTTTAGTTTGTACTTTCTTAAAGTGAGTATCGAAAAACTTGTAAGGTAAACACTACTTATGCATCTGGGCTCCCGCCATAGCATCTAAACTACTCACACCCCTCCTATTCAACGTGTAGTATTTATACCCCTGATGAGATATCACACATTGTGTCTGCCTACAAGCCTATAGCCAGTAATATACCAGGTGCATTGGTCCAGCTCACTATAAAATCGTACTGAACGGCTTTCAAATTGTGGACTTATATCCTTATTTTATATTTTATATCTCCACAATTTAAATGTAGTTATAAAATAATATTATTCTAAATAATACCGGTTTCAACAATACTACAAAAGAAATTTAAAGTTAAAATTAAAATTTCTACACCTTACCTTAACAATGAAACTAAATATAATTTTGGGAGGAACTCTATTAGCACTTAAAATACAAATTGAGCAAGTAACAAAAATTATGAAGTAATGTCTCAAGCTCTTTTTTAATGAACTGCTGTATTTAGACCAGCAACATTTTCACTTTTATAAGCATTCAAGAGCTGGGGACGTCCTCTTTATATTGTATAATATTTTATCTTTGGTTCTTTACAGTTGTAGCTTATTAGACTACAATGTGCAGCAGGTTGTCCTAAAATATCTTGTTGGTTGATATGGCCTAAAGATGCCTGACTGTATTTGTGGAGTTTTAAACTCTTAAAGACTATTAATATGCAGTAGGTTTATTATCATAGTTATTCCAAAGTCATTCAAAAGACGGTCTCTTTGTTTAACTCCCCCACTGAATGACATGAAAAGAAAGGAAAGAGTATGTACACTATTTCTTTACAGCATTTATGAAACAATCAACAAAACAGATTTAAAAGATCTCAGGACTTTAAATCTAGCTCGGATCAAATCTGCTTCATTTCCCCTTTTGCATTTAGAGTGGTAGACTCGCAAAGATGTATATATTACTGAATGGACAATCTTTATTTGCAATTGACTCTAACATCATGAAAGAATGAAATTTTGTTATATATCGTTTATAATTTAATTTTGACATTCTTCTTTTGAGGATACATCATTTAATTAAATATTGGGATATTCAACTGCAAAGGCTTCATTCTAAGACGTCATGCATTTCACTCTTAGTCAATTGTGACCCTATATATTAAATGAACTTAACTGAACTGAATTACATCGATAGTGAAAAGTTGACTATTAGCAACTTGCATACCTCAGCGTTGAAGCGGTTGTAAATACTGCCTGGAGCAGAAACCCTTAATAGCAACCCCCCCTCAACCCGACACCGCCCCCCCTCTCGTATAAATGTATGTCTACAGGTTCGCTATTGTTCTTCACAATTGTTGCGACTATTCAATGTCAAGAAATTTGTCAGTTGTAAATAGCAAACAATTTGTGGAATGTGCAAATAAGATTGATGTCAGGCTTATAACCATAAAGGCTTAAATGTCGCTGATGAACTTAAAGGAATATGCTCGGAATATAATCTAATAGTAGAATAATAGTAAAATCAGATATTTACGTTTGTTCAGCACTTTTTTACCAAACTTATCGAGTATTACTAAAAGAAACAAGATTGCAAGGATCAAACACAGTCCCCCCACAAAGATATTTTCAACAAACGAAGGTTACTCAGAGAGAGATGTTTGGATGTGATTGATGCTCAACATTCTGTTTACCAGACAATTTCAATAAAGTACAAAGGGCATTTAAAAACAACTAATTTTCAAACTTAAGTTAATTGTTTATGATCAAAATTTCATGTTTTGCCAAGCTAATGTAAATCTTAATATTGAAAGCACTGAAAACTTTATCAACGCAAAAAAGGTAATTTTATCAAAGTGAAGACGACCGTCGATTTAAATCAAAGATTCAAAACTGTAAAATTTAACTGACGTAATTTTATCTATCTAACTTAAAAATGATGATTACCTCGCGCTGATTTTATGTGATCTCTTCGAAGATGATAACAAACACTTTATTTTGTTCCTTAACTTAATTTCGGCAATCGTTCCTGTTATCATGAGCTCGATGTTTCATTGGCTAATTAATTGATAAGTGATAGAGTGATAGATATTCTATAGATGACGTCATAATTATAATCAAATGACCATGCAGTAAGATTTTACTTCTATGATAACAATTGTACGGATGAAGTATAAATATTGAGGGTGAGTAACTGCATCAACTGGCCATAGCCTGGGATGACCATCATTCGACAAGAATGAACATTTAAATGTCATTCAACGGCAAAGTTCAGTGTTATGGAATGTACTAACACCTTTACTATTGGTATGAGCCGATGCGGAATATGTCTCTGAAAAGCAGCCAAGTCTGTAAATACTTGGTGCCAGTCCAGGTCTGTGAGATTAATCAAATATAAACTATGATACATTAAATCAGTCTCTTTCATTTCATTCTTTAGTGTATGGGCAAGGTCAACGACTGAATTTCCAGACCGGTGAATGGCAGGTAAGATATCATTCATGTTTACTTTTATTTATTTTTTATTTTTTCATATACTACAGCTGTCGGCAGATATTTTGAGTTACGTTTTACTTTGAATTTTTCACTTTGACTATTGATGAGTTGACGTGAGTTGGAATGAACATCTCTTTAAAGGAATAGTATCGACCAACTCAAAGGTCACTGTTGAAAAAAACCTGTTTGCTCATCTGCCAATACTGTTTGCACTGTTAATACATGCTTAGAGTACCCCATTCAGTTTTCTGCTGTAGTTTGCTATGGTATAAATACATGACACAAATAAGACTGTGTGCGATCTCTATAGTAACTTGATAAACAGGTTTTCATTGCTCTCTGATTGGCATATATCCTTATTATAGAAAATGTTATAAATGGATAGACACTATCTTAGGGCTGGATCGTTCAGTTTCTGAAGGTCACTGGTTAGACTCCCAGTGGATACTGTATTAAAGTTTCTGTTTCAAACGTCAGTTAAATATTTAATTATTCAGACTCAATTTCCTATTTATTAATTGCTTATACATAATCATTTTGTTAGAGAGAAACTGTACATGAGATATATTTACTTCGGATGTTTCATTAATGGCTGATAATTCGTAATTACAGAGCAGATTCTTTGACTTAGTTTTTTTTTTTAATTTCGAGTGACTGAATCACTTCTCAATAATCGCATTTCAATAGTTTGTTTTGTTGATTTATCTAAACGATCAGTGACATCGTTGACATAAATATTTTCAATTTCCGAGAACACCAACATCTTAACCCATTCCTCGTGACAAGCTTATTTTATAAGTTTGAAGTAACTACAAATGCCAAGCAATTTTCTAGCCAAACTCTCGCTATTTACCGGTATAGAAGAGAGTAAACCTCGTAGAGTATTAAAATTGTTCACAATCACTTCAATTTGTTTAGTTCTTTAGCATTTCTTTGTTTTGACATTTTCTGACGTTTCAGTTCTTTTTTGTATGTTTTATTTCCTTTTGTGTATTTTTACTTTTTCAGGTAATATTTTTTATATATCTATTGCGAGCATGTATCTACCCATTCAGGGATATAATAAAGTTGAAATTAATTCAAATCCCATCAAATCGAACGTTGGACACCGATGAAATCGTGTTTCCCAAACACACTGTACTTTGTTTCATTGACGGCACACACATTCATTGATCTGTTTATCTTTGTCTTCGATTCATTCATATTAGTCAGATGTTCTGTGAAATAGCGAAACCAAGAAGGAATCGGCGGTTGTTCTTGGAGACATGAACTAATTTGACTCGATAAATGATTGCCTTTATGTCTGTTGAAATTCACCTTTTAATTTACTACTTTATTTTTTCTCCTTTTCAGAACATGGCTAAAAACAAGCCTCTCTTGATCATGGATGACATTATAAAATATCACTTTTGTAGATGCCAAGGCGATCTTTGTTAAGCAAATTAACAATGTTGTTGCATTTGTTATTAATAATGCGATGTTAACGTCATATCTCTTATCTTTCATCCTCTCTTCATCCTCTAACAGGATATGAACAGTGACTACTTCAAGCAGCTCGATGAAGCAGCAATTAAGACTCAACAAGTAAGTAGAAGAACTTCAATGGTAAGAATGTAATGTGCACAATCTTTAATACGTAGTAATTGAGCGTTGAAAATTAATTATCATGGTGAAGTGAATTTAAACTCTTGATCGAGTCAACGTAGCAGTAATATTAGCTTTAATTTAGCGATCCGCCAAAAATTGAGCAGAACACCAGTAATTCAATGAGAGGGCGTGCTGGTATGTGCGCAAGTAATCCATTATCCACCACATACTTTTAAATCTTCCCCGGTATGCTTCACGAAATGAGGAATAGACAACAAACTCTACACGAGAGCTGTTACCACACAATCTTGTGATTATTTTATTTTAATGGGCCTAAGCCAGGGACTAGTTAGACTTCTCTCAATGGGGTTCCAATACTTTTGTAGGGGGTGGGTGGGGGGATTCAACCCTTTTCTAAAAAAAAAGTCCTCGCAATTCCTTTTCTTCTGGAGGGGGAGTGTAGGTTACACATATTTTGGGACCCATGCAAATTAATAAGATAACTGCTCATCATGGCATTTTTCGACCTCTCTCAGGATTCAGAGAGTGAAACCTTAAGACATGAAGGTGTGGTGACGACTGAGACTCCACAAGAAAAGACAAGACCTGAGGTAAGAATCGTCTCAATGTCATACATAGTCATGGACAATGGTACTGTAGAAGCAGTATATATATATATCCACATTGATTATCAGTATACAGTAAATTAACACTGTATAGTGAGGCTTTCATCGCCAACTACTTGAACACAACTTCAGAGTTAGCATGACAGAGTATATAAGGCTGTCCTGATTATAAACCACTCGTCCTTCCAGTACAGCTGCCATCTATTTGTTTCCTAATCGAAATAAAAAATGGGACATTATGTTTTGCCTTTGTCAGCTATTCTTGTGACTAATAGTGATAATTATAAATTAATGATCATGGTGAAGTGAATTTAAACACTTGATCGAGTCAACGTAACAGTAATACGACTGTTTGTCTGGTAATATTGATGAAACGTCTCAACTTTTAACTTAGCGACCCCCCAAAAATATGAGCAGAACACATGTAATTGAATGGGAGGGCGTGTTATCATTATTTGCTAAGTGCGCAAGTTATCCATATTCCACCATATACTCTTAATCTTCCCCGGCATGCTTCGCACAATGAGAAAGAGATGACAAACTCTAAACGAAAGCTGTTACTACTCACCGATCTTGTGTTTATTCATTTTTAATGAGCCTATGCCCAAGATCTAACTAGATTTCTGTGTATGGGGGTCATGATGCTTTTTAGTGGCAGTGGTGGGGTGGGGGTGGGGAGAAGGCAACACCTTCTGGGGTAGTTCTCGCAATTTTTGGGAAAACGGGGGAGGGGGTATATACATTTGGGTTATAGGCCTACCACTCCCCTTTTAACCCCCACCCCGCTGACACGCCACTGCGTATAAGTTATTAATGAAACTAAATTAATACGATAACTGCTCATCATGGTATCTTTCGACCTCTCTCAGGATTCAGAGAGCAAAACCTCAAGACAGGCAGGTGTGGTGACGACTGAGACTCCACAAGAACAGACAAGACCTACAGAGGTAAGAATCGTCTCAATGTCATACACAGTCATGCACAATGGTAATGAAAAGCAGCGTATGGCGTCATTGATTATAATTATACAGTAAATTAACACTGTAGGGTGAGGCTTTCATCGAACACTACTTGAACACAACTTCAGAGTTATCATGACAGAGTAAGACTGTCCTGATTATAAACCACTCGTCCTTACAGTACAGCTGCCATCTATTTTATTTCTAATCGAAATATTAAAAAAAAAGCAGAACATTAAAAGTATTATGTTATGCACTTGTCAGCTATTCTTGTGACTAATAGCGTGAGTTAAATGTTTTTATATATGCTTAAAGCATATATAAAAATCATTTAACTCCTTAGCCCCCCCCCCCTGCCCCCCCCCCTGCCCCTCCTCATCCCCTTCCCCCAAAGACACTTTCAACTTGCCCATCGATTTCAATAATTAAATACTCCTTCGTTCCGAAGAGGAAGGATATTTAAAATTAACCAGGCAGAATATTCATAAGTAAGTAACCAATCAGAAATCTCCTCCTCGTCCTTGTCGGTAAATGTGTCATAGTTTTGTTTAACATGATGAGATTATATAAGTATATAAAAAAACACATTGCAAGATTTTTGAAAATTAGGTGGCATCACCAACAATAGAAAGATCGCTGACTAAAATTAAGCCCAAAACGGTATATATTTATAGCCATATATCATACAATTGTACTTAAAAAAGCGTAAAGTGATGAATAACCACATTTGTATCTCGTGTTTTTTGTTTCCATTTCTTCATTAGAGATAATGTCCAGTAACCAAATGATTCAACCTGGACACCTGCTGAGTGATAGTACGTTTACGACGTCAGTGGCTACTAACAATGTGACGAATACTACATTTAAAGGTCTTCCATTCCTGTTGTAATTTGCAAAGTTCACATAGTGGTAGTGTTTCAGTTACGACAGCAAGAAGTTATTGCAAATATCCGGAGACATTCCTCAATATATTCCTTGATCACTATCAGAGTAATGTATCCTTCCTTACTGAGATCTGTGTACCCTGCGCAATATTTAATATGTTCTTAAATGTCATATTACACCAATCATGAAATTAACTGATATATCTCACATTCTAATTTGAGTAGTTGCTCACCGTCCTCAGAGGTGCCCTAAAGACAAAGCTCGTTAAAAATGTTTATCAAGTCACTTATTTTGGTTTCAATGACCAGTATGCGGGCGCGCGTGTGTGTGTGGCGCCCAACTTGTAAACACGACATCTCAAGATAGGAACCATGGATACTGTTCATACTTGGCATGTAGATGCCCCATATTAAGTCAAAGAACCATATTGTTTTAGTGGAGATCAAAATTCATCTGAGGTCAACAATTGGAAACCTTGTAAACACGATATTTCAAGTTATGGGTGCTTTCATACTCCGCATGTAGATGCATTTTAGCGAGTATAAGGGCCCCATTGTTTTTGTGGAGTCAACGGTTATCTGAGGTCACCGAAGTCAAAGGTTAAACAATTTGAAGACATGATATCTCATGATTGGAAATATAAAATACCTTTATACTTAGCATGTGTGTGGCCTATATTGGGCAGAAGAACTGTTGTTTCTGGTGGAGGTCAACCGTAATCTGAGGTCAACAGAGATGAAACACTAAAACACTTGTAAACACTATATCTCAAGTTAGGAGCAAGAATTCTTTTCATACATAATATATGCATGGATTTGCCACGATGAGTACAGGAATCCTGTGGTGGTGCCGGTTAAAGTTCATGTGGGGTCACCAGAGTTCACATTCTGAAAACCTTTCAACATGATATCTCAAGGTAGCAATTAGGGATACTTCTCATACTTGGTGGGTGGATGCATCGCATTGAGTACAGGTTGTATTGTTTTAGGTGGAGGTGTGTATTACCACGTACAGTAGACTGACCTGTGTTTATCATGCCATAGTGTAATTGTACATAAAAATAGTGGTTCAGGACATGTATATTATAAGAGTGATGCTTTGCAGTATTTCAGTGCCTTTGATCTATCTACTCGATTTAAGCTCGGTTTGTATTGCTAATGATGAGATGAGGGGTGGACAGGGAATTGTTCTTACGGCCAGTTGATAATTCTCTTTGCACCTTTCCAACGGCGGCACACACACCTGGCCTCATAAATAACCTACTCCTACTCCTAACCAACTCCTACTTAGTTGTGAGATATAAACCCTTTAATATAACGTACCTAAAGTCGCCCGTATATGCTTGGCACCCTAGGGATTACTAATATGCATGTATTATAGTTTTGATGTTCTTGACTGCAGATTAAGGAAGGGTTCCATATAGATATCTTGATGAATAAAAGTGAGCCCTACAGTGAAGATGTGTCCCGTTTGGTTTAATAGCTCCACGTTCAATACCAATATTTGCCGCTTGGCTAGCCAGATGGATAGTGTTTTTAGTTGACACTTGTCACTTCCCTTAGTTCCCGTGCCCCGAGCATCGGCACTGGCCTACTTACGCGGTTGATGGTTATCACGAATGATAAGTTTCCACGAGACGCAATAATGGGGTTTTGGAACCTCCCAGGCAGCGAAAATTTTTCCCCGCGGGTTGCCTATGTGTTATTAGACGATATGCAACTATATATAATTAAAAAAGTAAAGAACAAATTACCTGATCAGAACATTAAGATAACGATCAACGCATAATTTTTTTGTTTTTGTAAAAATATTTATTGACACTAAACTGTCTCTCGTCAAACGTTCAACGTCATAATGTATGACGAAGCCAGCCTTCAATTTGAGATATTACCATTGTAAATGTTTGTGTTATTTGGAGTATATAAAGGAACATTACTGGCCATGCTTTTCTTTACATAACCTCATTTTTGTTAACCTGAAATATTTTAACTTTCTTTGTGTTGTGAAATACTTAGTCCGTATTTTTTTTTTATTTAAGCTGTATGACTACAACGCTATTGCGCGACAATTTGTGTATTTGAGCAAGATTGTTTTTTCCGTTGATTTTTAGGTGACCTGTGAATGGCATTAAATATGTAAATATTAACTTTGAGATAAGAGTACTTATGCTTGTTGATTGAGCAATACGAGTAATACCATAAAGTTACTTACAAAGATACCAACAAATTCAGGGCAATGGCTATATAAACATGATGAAAGATAAAATGTGTAAATATTTTCAGCTGTTGATTTTTAACGTACACGTATTTCACTAAATATCAGGTTTTTAATAAATGGTTTTCTTCTATATCTAGGTAGAACCAAAGGAAAGAAATTACGTAAGAACTACTATCAAATGGAAATTCAATTGACTATTCATCTGCTTATAGAATATCAAGTGTTACATGAAAATGATTTTTTGAATAAGTTAATCTATAGCAACTTTGGTTTTTATCCAAGTCACCATGATTCCTACTGCCAGTTTACACACTCGGCTCTGGTAAAACAAAACCAAAGCAGCTCTGTCACCTAAATGTGCACGTGATGTGCATTTTATTGTTTGCCTGTCCGCCCGCTTCTCACCACCGCCCCTAGCTCCCTGTCTGGAGATCATGGTACCACATGGTTAGTTAAGTCAAAACAATAATAGAATGAAAGGTTTCTATTGAACTATATGTTTTGTTATCTTGCATTACTATGGTTTGTCATTAGGTTCTTTACCTTTTAATCAATTGTTTTTCCTGTACTAGGGGTTGTGAGCCGTTCTATATAGCGGCCGTGCGCCGTAATATAGTTGATATGCGCCGTGCTAGTGACTGTGCGCCATACTAGGGGAGGTTCGCCATGGTGTAAGCTGTTATACGATACACTACCATTATTATCATACTAAGTATATTGCACCTATTATTAACACACTGAATTTTATCGGGCAGCATATTGATCATTCACGCTTTTAAAATATGGTAATCAATAAATATGAATTTGCGTGAAGTTTTCACTTTTCTGTTTGTTTCGAACTCATCTTTTTATTATATATAAAATGCCCCCCCCCCCCCGAATAAAGTCAGGGGTGCTCCTAGGTTACAGTTAATTAAAATGTTACATTCAGGCCTATGTGCCTTACGATCTAAGCAGCCGAAATTCTTCAACAAACTATAGAATACTCTTTTTATTTTGTATAAGCAATCTTCAGGTTAGCAAAAGTCTTATCCCACTACCACCGCTCACCCAAAATGGTGATTGCACTCCTGATTATAACAAAATAGTGAAATTAAAAGAGTAAGATACTTAACAAGCTTTAAAACTTGCACAGAGTGACAAATTGAACACTTTGAAGTTGATTTCTGAACGATAAAAACGTTATCGAATGAGTACAATCTTGACTTCGAGAATTGTAGAATCGGAAGAAGGAGAAGGAAGGAGAAACCTGACGTTGACCTATACGTATATGGTCAGCGCCTTCACGAGGTGCTGAAATGTCAAACATTTGTCAATCCTGTATAGATGAGAAAATGTACCAGCGAAGTGTAGACATGTAGGAGAAGAGCTCTGTAAAATGCAGCTGGTTTACCAAAGGGGACAGTTCTTTTCTACTCCATCATCAAGATATCATCACATTCCATCATGGTCTCGATGTAAGGAGGACTTGGGTTGAAAGTAGATCAGTTAAGTCGTTTGATTTTCGTGCCCAAACTCACTTGGGTGACTTTTTAAACAAACGAGTACCCCATCATCAATATTATAATGAAAATAAACATATTTAAAGTACTTCGGTTCCCTCATTAAAGGTCATGTAATTAACAAAGAGGACTAATAATGCTTTCTAAATGTCGACTTCCTGTCGCAGACACTTAACATATATCCATGGCAGAAAAATTAGTTTGTTATGTAGCCCATTCATATATACAATTTCCGTAGCGTTTTAAAACACTACATCAATGAGAGAGCCTCCTTCACAATCTACTTCACGAAGGAGACATGCCCTGCTCAATCTCCGTTGAATCTCTCGTAGAGACTGGACGGCGGCAGATGCGCAAATACATCGCAAAGTGAAAGCAATCAATTATGGTATCGTTGATAAAGTTAATTTAATCATGTTCAATGGTATATCAAATCAAAGATGAATGCTAGTGGTGTTTATTGGACTAACGAAGCACAGTAGGAGGATTTCAGAAAAAAAAGTGCAACATTTAAAATATTATATATAGTCCATCGCAGCAGGCTATAAAAAGTGCTTAGAAAACGAATTTCGTTGCACATAGTTAGTACCAAGGTTTGTTGATTGGAAGTTGTAGAGGGATGTCCTGGGAACATTTTTCGCAATGTTGGATGATTGGAGAGGTGTTATTTTTCGAGGAAACAACAAATGACGTCACTCTTATACGGTGTACAACAATTACAACAAAGCAGTTCCTTGTCACAGCAACATGAAAATGGCATTTAAATGCATTTGAACTTATTAGAACCTAGATATTTTTTGTTGACAGTTATAGAGGGATGTCCTGAGATTATCTTAGGAGTTGTTGGATGCTTGGAGAGATGTTATCTCGCGGGTAAAGAACAAATCACCTCACTACGAAGTGTGGGCTAAATTAAAAACCAGCAACGACTATTCACAGCAAAATGATAATAACTTTTAAATGTTACTAAACCTATTTAGAACCAAGATGTATTGGTTGAATGATGTGAAGAAATGTCATAAGAATAATTGAAGGGTTGTTGGATGCTAAAAGAGGTAATACTTTACGAGTAAACAATAAACATATGACGTCACTGTTATAGGATGGACGACAATTAAAACTCAGGAGTTCCTTGTAACAGCAACATGGAAACGACATAATTTAAATGTTCTTGCACTTATTTAGAAACAGGATGTGTTGGTTGAAAGTAATGGAGGGATATCAAAATGATATTTAAAGAGTTGTTGGGTGCTAGGAGAGATGTTATTTACTAGTATACAATATACATATGACGTCACTCTTATACGTTGTACGATAATGAAAATAGGCAAGATGATAACATAATTTAAATGTTCTTGCACTAACAGTATTTAGGACCAGGTAATGTTGGTTGAAAGCTATATAGGAACGTCTGAAGAATATGTTAACAGTTGTTGGGTGCAAAGAGAGGTTTTAGTTTCTCTACGTGATTTTGTCACTTTTATATACTCGTGGTTTTTTCTAGACTGTTATTTTTGTATAACTCTATTTTATGTGCTTATCCTTTGTTTTGTTTTTTTTATAGGTTTTGGTCTGTTTTATAGTCTTCTCGTGTTTTAACATTTTTGTGTTCGTATTTTACATACTGTTTCATTTTCGTTTATGTGTTTTCTAGACTTTTTATTCCTTTTATTTCTCTGTCTTTTTGTTTCTATTTGTTTTAGGTTTTGTAAAGCGCCTAGAGGCCTTTTGGTATTTGGCGCTATATTAAGAACTTTTTATTATTATTATTATTAATTACATTGTCCTTATTCTATTTGCACAGGTATGAAAAATCTATAGTATATTGCAC
>KN882470.1:15204-38279 GCA_000934455.1 Apostichopus parvimensis | reverse complement strand
GTTATTATTATACACTATCCTATCCAAAAGACAATCAAATGATTACTTGTCACAAACTATATTTTATGTAACATCAATCTATTATCGGAGGTGGATCAAGGATTTTAGAAGGGTGTACCAATGTGCAGGCCCTGAAATCGTTGAGGCCGACTCCCATGGAGTTGAATGGTGTATTAATCTGAGACATATTTAGACTATTAGTTAAAGGCTATAATAAGGTCTAACCTCAAGGTTGTACTAATAACTACTTTAAATATTTGGTTCAAGGTGTGTGTGAGGGGAGGGGGGCTGGTTGAGATTCACAGGGGGTATACTCCCCCTCATGCCCCTGAGAAAGTTTACAATATGTGCCTTAGGAGACGTTTACACATGCACTGAAACGTCGGAAGATAAAGCTAACACAAACGGTGACAACATATTGTAGCTATGCCTTACCCCAAGTTCCAGTGGTTGACCACTGCTCCACTAAGATGGTAGCGGTGTAATTGAGGTGAAAATACAAGGGATGCATATTGTATCTTGATTATCTGAGAAAAGGAAAAAACATATAGACAAATAAAACAGCGTATGCCTACAGGGGTAGACAAAATGAAGGGTTTGTTGACTTATCGAAAAACTTACCCAATGATAGGAAAGTTTGGTTTGGAGTTGGATATCATTCCCTTCCACCATATTAGAAATGAATGTATATATAAAACGTATGGGGAGAGGTGGTATATACATGCATTGTTTTGATTTGCTGACTTACTACATGGATTTTGTGATTTGCTTGATAAGATGGTAAACAATCACAAAACTTAAATATCTCATACTACAGACACGCACATGCTACAGACTATATTCCAACAATACGCCAAGAAATGTTATCAACTCCCACCCCGGTCTGGGTCCCCATTAATTTTTCCCGCAATGGTCCCATTCATGTACAATGCGATGTACGCATCCATACCACGTTAAACAGTCGGTGCTATACTTTGCTCAACGAGGACATTTTATGTTGAGACTTCGTGGCAGACTTAGGAGATACACTGTCACTCACCCCACCTCACCCGGTGGCATCGCCAAGAGTGGGGGAGCGGCCATGGAGGGGTACAAGGGCCCACCCCCACGCCGTACCATATAGCTGTACAAAACGTTGGTGACAACAACTTCATTCTGCATAACAGTTACGTCATTAAGATGACCTTAGGGTCATCACTTACTCTTTCACAGAGGAGTTTTCTCTATAAGAAACTACTCAAGCCTTTCACAACAAGAATAAACGTCTTAGAGATATAGTTAAGCTGTGCTATTTGTATTGGCCCACAATAGACTTAGGTATTGGCAACACTAGTATCGTGTGTATGAATTTGCAATGTTAAGTCTTCTGTGACAAGACGTCTCATTGAAGTGACTTCGAAAATAACCACGCAGTTTTGATACGTCCCCTACAAATGACTTTCTTCACTATGTGTATGCTGTGCACAGTGCAACTCAATCCATTGTCAATGTCACATTGAGACTAAGCCCATACTATTACATTCCATATTCGTTCATCAGGCTACTGAGCAGGGAACTCGTACCAGTGAGCTGCTTACTGGTATAGTACTTCCGTACGTAACATGTAGGCATATATATCTGGGACAGCGTGTTTTTGTCCCTTCTGTTACTGTTACTTGTCATTTAGCCTTTGAAGAAGATCCTGCTAGGATCGAAACGTCAGGCCAACTTACTTTTACACAGGCATATATATCATTAAAACTTCAAAATCACAAAGATGCATGCAAGTGGCAGTCTGACAGTATATGGACAAATTGGGTGGGGCTGGGGTGGGGGCAGTGAAAGAGAAGGACGCTGCTCAGCCCATAATTAGAAGGAAATTGTTCCAGCTCCTTTGTGACATAGCTATATAGGCCTAGGGAGCTGGAATACAACATATTAATAGTAGCTCATTTAATTGGTACAGTAGGCCTGCACCCGATACATGTACTCATAATTAACATACATGCGACTAAACTATTGGTATTCCTTCGCAATGCAATGCCGTTGAGTCGTTGTATGTACTTCGAGAATTTGATATTTCTAAGCGCATGGAATTCATCCCAGGAGCAGTCTTACCCGAGCATGATCTGACAGGCAACTTCGCTTTGACATGAATTACCCTACAACGAAGAGACTGACTACACAATGCAAAGTGAACTTGTGGAACTTTATAGAATCAACTTAATTTGCCCTGAGCCTAGCTATTTTGAAGTATGGTTTCACCACTAGTGATCATACACTGGACAGTACGTCAGTAGATCAGTATATGCATTACATGACGGACACAAAGTTACGATCTCGCTTACAACCAGTACTGAGGATTTGTTTTAATTACGTTCCAATAATCAGCATGATGGCGAAAACCAATCATGGCGCTGCTATCTATGCTCACTGAGCCTTTTTCAGGGATCTATACTAGTGGAAGATACACTACAATGTTCTCACCTCACGAGCTGCGACTTTGTTATTGTGGATGCGAGGTTGATCACACCTTCCAATGTCGGTGTAAAGCTGGCCGAAAGAAACTCCTGTGTATTTTATGCACTCCAATTCCCAAATTAACAACTTCACCTCACGATCCAAGCAATCCAGAAACAACAATCTACGACAAATCGAAAGTAGAAATTGTCTACCCAAATTCTTCTCTAATTTTTTCTCACACACACTTGAAATTTACGATGCCGTGCCAGTCTGTTTCCTAGGAAGTTCCCGTTTTATTACCCGAACAACCACCGTGAAGTGGGATGGTTACTTTTCAGTAGTTACTACTTTGGTCTACACCCACAATTTTCTCGTGGACAGCTGCCTGCTTTCAAATGGGGGTGTTTCTACTAGTGCCATGCATTACGAATCTGGGACTGCGTGTCTCAATCCATCAACGATATTTTTTGATTATATTATCGGGTCAAAATGAACTGTGGTGTCGTATTTCCGTACGCTATTCGCCGTAGATTACGGTGACCTTTATCAAAAACGTCGTAACAGGGAGTCTGCATTGAGTAGGGGTGTAGGAATGCGGAGTATGTTACTTTCATCGTAAGTTACTGTAAGGTCGGTAAGCAGCCTCGATGGGGAAATATTACGCTAATTTAGCCAATCACTGTCTGTTTTCATTAAATGAGGCATTTAACGGAAATATCGTACTCTAGGGGTATAGTTGATGTGTACCAGATCCATGCTGGCAAGTTACACTCGAAAAGATTAACAATATATGTAAGAGTGTGTGAAATTGTTATCGTTAGGACAATTTTAGAGCCAAGTCGGTGCATTATGAACCCTAAACATGTACCTTATCGTCTGGGTGGGCGCGAACTGCATGCTCTTGCGTTCCACTGTGACAACTTTTACCTAATCTTCGGGGATATATAGACGTATACAAGTGACAGAAAACAGAAATGGTATACATTATATATATTAGACACAAGATCCGTAAGTTCTTCGAGTCCATCTATTTACTCTGGAATAGTCTATCACATGTAGGCCCTGTCCACAACTTACTCTCCTGTCGCCCGGGGCTAGCTGTAAGCAAGGCAGGGCAATCTGTGCTACATGGTCCAATGGACCGTAGTGATTGGGTTTAGAAAACCTTACGGGCCACAGAAATTCATAATCTCACAGGCTGCAACTGACCCACATGTAACTTGCATACAAAGATGGTGCGATCGACGGAGGTTCAAAATCAATTTAATATGTATAGTATACTTGGTTTTGTTCTCTTATCATAATTGTGAATATCACACTAGAGGTTGAAAAAGAATAAACTATAACTGCGCAGGCTAACTGTTTTGTAGTGTAAAGTAAATCAGGCTCAGATGCCTAGCAAAAGCCGCCACCGGACGGTTCAATATGAACCAGGGCACTAGAATGCCCAGGGGCCTGCAAGAGTTGGTTACGTTAAGTTGATGTAAATTTAATTCTTAATTTTCAAAATTAATCAAAGATTGTACTCCAGGACGTAAACTTGTACTTAACAAATATAGCTCAAGTGATGGGAAGTATAGAACAACTTTGCAAATATAAGCCCTCTCACCCAAGCAAACATTTTTCAGAGCTCTCCTAGCTTATATCCCTCTCAGGACGTACTTCAGCCAACCTTTGTGCCCTTGCAAAACATCGAAGTCTGGCGAAGAGCCAGCTGTTGGCCGAAGTTCAACTATTGCTGACAAGTTATGTGTTTTTATGTCGAAACCATATATTTTAATAGCGTTATCAGATTTTTTTGGCATGCATTTGAAAACAGTCGAAATTCATTAACAAACGTTGGCACAAAACAATTAACTAATATTATTATAAGGATGAAGTCTCGCCTACGTTGAAGGAAAACATTTAACGAAGACGTTATGAAATAAAGACCCCGCTGATTCATGATTAATTTGAAACATTTGTTTTTTGACAAATTATGTCAATGATTACAAAGTGTCAGTTCCGCGTGAGAAACGTCCACTTGCTCCGTTTTGTACGGAAAGACAAATTGCTTCGCAAAGCAATTTTGTCACCCAACATAGACCGTCTCTTTCACACCTTCATAGCTAATATTTGTATTTCAAATGGATAATACAATGAATGCAATATTCTATCAACCAACTTCGTTACGCAGTCTATTCAGTCACCTGTTGTATCACATGATCTACAAATAACACGTAATTGTTGCGCACATGGGCAGTGCTACGGGAACCTATTAAGACCATACAAACAACACTTATTATAAACCTAATACTTTGTAATAAGAACTTAATACTTTGTAATAAAAACAATTATTTGTTGTAGAATTTAATCATCACTGTAACAATTAATATTACTTTTATAACTAGTTAATACGCTTTAATAAAAATAAACTGTTTCTTTTTATTACTATTGCACTAATAGGCTCTCGTATAAGTCAAATTTCCCAACTTGTTTACTATCGTTCTGTGGTCTGTGTCTGTCGGTGTGTAGACAGGGTATTGTACTTGTTACTGCATGATTTATAACAGTGAATTATTGTACACGAACTACATACGTCTAAGAGGTATAACTTGCCGAAGAACCGTTTTAGTACAGTTGCAATCTTCTACCATATTCAACACCTTTGTATCAAGTAGACTAGTTCCTTACTACCTACCTGGTTGGTATCGCAGTAAATTTGTCACCATGAACTTGCGAAACATTCAAAGGAATGTGATCTGCTAGGCCTAGCAAGTCCTTACCTAGGCTAAAGTCTTTTCCTAGTATGCTTATCAGTACTATAGCCTAGCCTAACTTTTGTGTAATTTTTGCGTAAGTTTTGACATTTGTAAAATCTGGCCACCGTAGGCCTGTCCATTGCTTCGTGAAATTAGCATAACATTTTGTATACCTAAACAGATCTCTTGGCTAAATCACCGTAACAGTAATAGTTTATTGTTAATTTGATTTTCCACACATAATAAATATACAAATGTGGAGGGAAGTCCTTTAAAAAGCCAATACGGGCTTAACAAATTAAAGGAATCCCATAGGATAGGACCCAACAGTAATAGGACTCAACTAGCCTAAATGTGATTATGCCTATACTACAGATATGTCAGGTTACTGTGAATGTGTGATTGAATTAGGCTACATCATCAACACATATTATAGACTACAGTGCTAATATGTGAACAACTATGAAATATGCAGACTAATTTTGTGTTCGTTGACTGCATAATGCTGTGTTTTCACAAGTATTCTGTTCTGTTAATAACTGTACCAAAAAATTAGGCCTAAATTAATAAACAGACATGTCATAATCATACCGACAAGTTCAGAGAACAGACACATTATATACACTTTATGAGGAGTTTCACCCTGTTACAGACTGACACTGATTTTAGATATATTTCCTTTGGGATTGATAGTTTGTGGAAATGTGTTTAGATTCATGAATGTTGATGTCAGAAAAAACACTGCTATACATTTTGGTTTCTGTATAGCATTGTGGGCATACGTACTGCATGGCTATTTTACTAATCAAATATCTCGTCCTTTCAGATGACGAAGCTACACCTCACTGGTTGTCCAAGTAAATGGAGTTTCTTCATCCAGTTTAGTCTTTTATTACTCTTAAGTGGGTGCTATGCTAGTGGGGCAAACATTGAAATTGACCCAAAAGGCTATGTTGTCTTTTGTCCCTGCATGGGTAAGTTAATATAAAAGTCTTTTATGTTACTTCAATTGCAACAGTTAAAGAACAACAAAAAACTTTAGTTGAGCATAGTTTAACATGTTTAAATGATAAGATTTACCATTCAAAATTACTTTGGTCAAAAATTGTTTAACATGAATTAAATGCTAAGCATTTTCCATTCAAATAAAAACAAAGTTCTAGAAACCTTAGCCAGCAACATATCACCTGATCTTTTGCCTCCAAGAAATTACTTCCAAGGTAGGAATAGGTTTCATTGACTAAGATAAGTGGTTTAGTTGGAAATGTTGTGTACAGCAAAACTGATGTGACTAGGACTTCTGAGGATATTACTACTAAGTAAGCTGCTGTACTCACAAATATTTATGATTTATCATCATAAAGTTAAAAAATAAGTTGATGAGACAATTGCCTGCCCCATACTCCGAAGCAGGCACTGACCTTTAAAAACAAACCAGCCTTTTTGGGTACAACTAAGGCTTCCATATATGTAAAAAGATATATAGATCATAAAACCACTTTTTAAACTTGGTTGCAATGTCAGTTCTAACTTTTCAGACACACCAGCATTTAAGTTTAATTTCTTTTGTTACTTTGAAGTTGCTACAAAAGGCCTAAGAAAATGCACCATTTAATTAAATAAGAATTTCAAGTTGTTTTTGAAGACCTATGCATTTATTCTATGATATCAGACCATTAATGTACATTCTATTTATTTAACAGGTCGCTTCGGCAATCAAGCGGACCATTACTTGGGAGCTTTAGGATTCGCTAAGCAGTTGGACCGTACCCTCATCCTCCCTCCATGGGTGGAATACCCCTACAGAAGTGCCACATCGGTCAGTATGCTCTGTTTATTTAGTAGATTGAGAAACAGATGGTCAGGAGAGATAAAAATTCCCATCAAGGACCAACTAATAGTATATTTCACATTTGACTTATGAGTGATTTCCGATCAGCTGCATCCATTGCATAAGAAGGGGGGGCAACCCCCCCCCCCCCTTGAGCATAGTTTTGGTATTTTTTTATGATATCGCTAGTAATTTCAAAATAGAAAATGCTGAGATGCAACTGACAAGGCCTGGGAAGTGCCATTTCCAGCGATCTGGGAGGCATTTTTGGCCAAATTTTTCTTGTAAGCTTCGAGCCAACCCATGGTGGCTCTGCGCTTAGATATTTTGCCTACAAGCTTCGCCCCTCCCTTGGCAAATTCCTCGCTACGCGCCTGATAAGAACACCTTATTTGAATCTGTATACTTATCCTCAGTCATGTTACTAAAATTGTAGAGTACGACTTAAAGAACGAGGTTGTAAAATGATGGTAATAAGAGACTCCTACTAGAGTTGGATAGTTGCGGGTAATGGGTAGTAAATGATTCCATTCAATTCCAAAAATTACATTTCCAGACTCAGGACATGTTTGTATTAATGACTTACAAAAGAAGTAAACTCATATCTTGTTTTTGACCAAGCATTAAATAAATCAACTTAAAATGCTGCTTTTGAGTAGCTGTCTGGGTTTGCTCAACTGTTCTATTATTATTATTATTTCGCCGTTATTTATATAGCGCATAATCCACAAGTTCTATGCGCTTTACAATTAACCCTGGTCATTGGTAACTTGTCACACCTACACACCAAAGTGTGCACAATTCAAACAATCTCTCCTGGGGCACAACAGTGCACCACAGCCACGTGTCGCCTGGGGGACTTCCCATAGGGTGCAGCCACAAACCGGCGCATGCAACTATATTTACAAGTCACCTCGCAAGTCCCCATTTATACACCTGGGTGAAGAGAGGCAATGGAGATAAAGTGCCTTGCCCAAGGACACAACGCAATGATCTGGCCAGGGCTCGAACCTGTAATCCTTAGATCACAAGTCCACTGCCTTAACCACTTGACCACAACGCCCTCACATTCTCATTGTTCTACAATGGATTTGTGGATTTTTACTCAAAATAAGGATGCAGTTGATAAAAGAAAGACATCATGCTAGATATTATCACCAAGTGATGATTAATTTTACAAGTATTTAAATAACTTTAGTTAAATTGTACCCATTTCATGATCGCCCAGACACATTTCCACATTGGAATGAATTTTCTAATCCAGACGACGGTAAATTCGACAAAATTGCGTTTTTGAATTATTTTTGCCATTTTACTCGAAATAAACTGTGACTAGAACCACACTTATATGACTGGTTCGTTTGAATAGTATAAAAAAGAAAACTGACTGGAATGGAACCAAAGAGCTTCTGTAAAGGAGACCCAAATCCAACCATCATCTTTAGATTGTATCACAAAGATCTTTGTGAAGAATGTTACAGCCAAGAAAGCTCATGTAATGTTCCATTTTGGGATAAGGAAAATCCTGTTCCGTTTTGGAGACATCATAGTTTAAAGGTATGCTGTATTGGCCCCAAATATGCTAGATATTCATATATGGTCACCTTTGGTCAAAATTCCTAAACCATAACTCTGAGGAAATTTTCCTCACTGGGACATTCAGTCATCTTGTGTGTTCCATAAAAATTGTGTCTGTGAGCTGTCACTTTGTAAATTTGTGATGTCACAGTGCCACTAGGATTTGTGATGTCACAGTGCCACTAGGATTTGTGATGTCACAGTGCCACTAGGATCTGAAACCTTTTACTTTTGTGTTTGTTATTCTTTCTTTTTTCAAGGAATAATGTTAACAGTGTTGACACTTAACTAATGCAGTCATGAGGTCTTGTAAAGAGCTTCAATATCTTAGATTCAGCATTTCAAAAAAAACGATCTCCATTTACAGGAAATGAACATTCTAAGAAATTATAAAAAATTATAAGAAAATTATAAAAAGAAAAAGAAAGAAAGAAAAAGAAAAGAAAATTATAAGAAATTATAAAAAATATATATATATAAAACATATTGAAGCACATGTGGCTTGATGTTAGATATCCTGTTTAGACAAATACCAAGTGATCAGCCTTGTGTCGGAATCTGTGATATCTCCCAAAATTGAATTAGGTTTTTCTTTATAGCTGTTTGGTGAAGATGTTCAACACTGATATGTCTATCTCGTTGAAGGAAGGTTGGGTTTGTGTCTCCTTTTAAAATTTGGTTTTAATCCATCTTAAATTTGACTTGACATGGTTTACTTTCAAACTCTATTGCTGCTGATGTAAATAAAGTTTTCTGTTCCTTCAATTCTTTTACTTTATATTTTTTTTATTTTGATGAACATACAGGACCAGATTCCATTTAAAACTTACTTTGAGGTCGACACGATAGCAGAATACCACAGGGTCATCCCAATGGAAACATTTATGAAAGAATTGGCACCCACAATTTGGCCAGTGGGTAAAAGGATAGGTAAGTTTGGAGCCACCGTTTGCCCTTACAGTACAGAAGATTCACCGTCACTCGGACACAAACTGTTATCTTTATGCGAGTGTGAGAATTGATTCTCAACTTTATCACAAATACTCGTCCATGTGTCGATGAAACCCTCACCGCCGAGGCGCCAACTAGCTCTAAACTTGTCATTCTGACATTCCATGACAGTTTCTTACATTTTTGGCCGAAGGAAATTACAACGAGAATTTCCAACATGGTTAAAAATTATTGAATTATTAGAAATTAAGAGGTATTCAAGAGGAATGTCTCAATATGTTTTTAAAATGGTGTTAGTATAGAATGGGCACTATAGTATAAAAAACCTTTGGAAGTGAAAAATTTCTAGGGGCGATGATCATTTCTAAGAGAGTAGGCTTGTCTATAAGTTGAACGAATGTTAAATTCTTTTTTTTGTTGCTGTAGTTGTTGGTGTGCTCATCAGGTGCTTTTTCCTTAGGGATGGGAGCTTGGGCGAGTGAAGGGACACATGACTTTCGACTTGAAGGGCCCTGTAAACTGTACATTATAAAAACTGAAGGGAAGTCAAAATCTTTACAGCATTATGATAGCCTTTATTTATTATTGGACATTTATTCTTCTTTTGATGCATTTAGCTTGCGAATCGCTATTTAAAAATGTTTGTTTTGTATTTTCGACAGGTTTCTGCTATCGGAAAGATGCCACCTCGAACAAATGCAGCATGAAGAATGGCAATCCATTCGGCCCTTTCTGGGATAAATTTAATATCAATTTTGACGGATCCCAAGAATATTCTCCACTTTCCTTCAGCAGTCACTCGGGATCGCTGAAAGCTCAATGGGATAATACGTAATTACCGATGTTTTCATTGCCTCAAATTATGTGAAATGAATCTGCATTACAGAATTCAAAGCACAGATAACAAGTATTTGCTGCTGCTAATAATTACCAGACTTGACTCTCCTCTCTCTGTCATTTGTAGACCTCCTGCTTACAAGCAACAATTGCTAGTATTTGTTGCTTTGGATCATGCCCTTTCTTTACTTGTGTCTTTATGTAGTTTGTAGATTTCCTGTTTCTGAGTACCAGTGCTAGCATTCGTTGCTTCGGATTATGCTCTTTCTTAACTCTTGTCTTTATGTAGTTTGTAGATTTCCTGCTTCTGAGTACCAATGCTAGTGTTCCCTGCTTTGGATCATGCCCTTTCTTAACTGTCTTTATGTAGTTTGTAGATTTCCTGCTTCTGAGTACCAATGCTAGTGTTCCCTGCTTTGGATCATGCCCTTTCTTAACTCTTGTCTTTATGTAGTTTGTAGATTTCCTGCTTCTGAGTACCAGTGCTAGTATTCGTTGCTTCGGATCATGCCCTTTCTTAACTCTTGTCTTTATGTAGTTTGTAGATTTCCTGCTTCTGAGTACCAGTGCTAGCATTCGCTGCTTTGGATCATGCCCTTTCTTAACTCTTGTCTTTATGTAGTTTGTAGATTTCCTGCTTCTGAGTACCAGTGCTAGTGTTCCCTGCTTTGGATCATGCCCTTTCTTAACTCTTGTCTTTATGTAGTTTGTAGATTTCCTGCTTCTGAGTACCAGTGCTAGCATTCGCTGCTTTGGATCATGCCCTTCTTAACTATTGTCTTTATGTAGTTTGTAGATTTCCTGCTTCTGAGTACCAGCGCTAGCATTCGTTGCTTCGGATTATGCCCTTTCTTTGCAATTTCCCCTCTGTCATTTGAAGAATTACTGCCTCAAAGTACCCACCAGTGCTAGCACTACTAGTGATGATTATGCCCTCAATTCATTCTCTCTCTGTGTTTTGTAGATTTCCTGCTACAGAGTTCCCAGTGTTAGCATTCGCCGGTGCCCCTGCATCTTTTCCTGTGGAGAGACAAAACTTAGATCTTCAGAGATACTTTAAATGGTCCAAAGACATAGAAGACCAAGCCAACTTATTTATCAATGAAGAGCTTTCTGAGGGCCCATTCGTTGGAATCCATCTCAGGCACGGTCTGGATTGGGTATGTTAATGGCTTCTTCTTCTCATTAAAGGAACGTTTTCAGGCAAATTTTTGATATTGATAATTTATATATAATATCCAACAAACATGCTAGTAGTATTTCTAATATTGAACTTCATGTTCTGCTCAGTGTCTGAAATAATCCTTCTTTAGGGCTTAATCATTGACGAAGTCAGCTCCATACCTAATTGAAACTACATTAAGCCATTGTTTTATAAATTGCAATTAGTCAGCAAAAATAAAATGTTCGCCATGATGGATATGATTCAACACCGTTTTTTTCTTGGCAAAATTGGTGAGGATTTTTAGCTTGTAACTTTGAGGCTAGAAAAGTTTCTTCTTATCAAGTTTTTGTGTTACTCTTGAGGAGTTGACCTTTTAGTATGTGTGTTAGACTAGGTGTTCCAGCCGCTCTGATCGATGAGCCTGTGATGTTGAAAGAATCATTTCTCCAAAACTAAAAGTGATTAGAAATACAACCAATGTGATATGATAACTGGTTACTTTTTTGCAGCATAGAGGATTTCATTTGCATGCATTTATCTTGCATTCAAGTCTGTTAGGACAAACCTAACATAATTAGAAATTTAAAACTATTAATGGCCTCTTTATGTCTTGTCTTATTGATGCGACTTGCATGAAAGAACATAAAACAAGATGACAAAATTTTCTCCTTTTCTTTCGAACCGTACTTCAATTGATAACAATGATATCAAATACTAAAATATCTCGACTGGATTTACTGTGATTTCTACATTTATTTATGAAATGAAGAATATGGTCTAATTTGATACTACCAATGTTATTTCTGCCCGATTTGAGGCTGTGAGTGACACCCTATCTCCTGCAATTAATTATCTCAAAATGTGTATTATTAATTAATAATAATGAATGTGTAATTTATGGTGACATTTTAAGTGAAGAGTGGTCATTTTGATTCATTACCCTCACCTCAAAAAGTTGTTTTAACTATTTTTTTAAATATTTTTTTCCCTACTTTCAGGACAATGTTTGCACTCATGTTGATAGCTCTCGCCATCTCTTCGCCTCCCCCCAATGCCTGGGTTATTTTAACGAGTATGGTACGGTTACCAAAGAACTCTGCGCTCCGCCTAAGGATGTCATGAAGAAACAACTCAAGAAAATTGTGAAGAAAATTAAAGCAAAAGCTGTGTTCGTGGCCACAGATTCGGATGCAATGATCAACGAGCTACAGAAGGCTGTAAAAGTGAGCAACTTTTTCTTTTTTCTTCTATTTTTTGGTATAAAATAAATATATAATATCAGTGTACTGGGCAAAATAACACTATAAGTATTTAATGAGAAACATCTAGGAAACAAAATGCTACTTTGTGAAATGGTTGCTAATTCCTGCAACAGATTTGTATATCTATACTTTGATTGGTCCGATGGGGGAATGAAGACACAGAAATAGGGAAAAAGAAGAATGTGAAAACAGGGAGACCACAATGTGAATATTAGATACAATGTAAGAGGGTAGTATCATCAACCCTGCTAAAATTGACCCTGTTACCCCCTCATCCTTCCCCCTCCCCCATCCCTACCTTGTTCCAAACCTAGTTAATGTTACAATTAAAGAATATGACAAAAGCATTGTTTCATCAACCTTTATTTCATTGTTTAAAGCATGTGGGCACAGCAGCATAACAATTGAATTTCATTGTTTCCAGGTGAAAGTCGTACAGAGGACCCCGTCAGAGCCTCACGTGGACCTAGCGATCTTAGCAAAGTCCGATCATTACATAGCCAACTGCGTGTCTTCATTTTCGTCCTTCGCAAAGAGGGAGAGGGACGTCTACGGTAAACCTACGTCTTTCTGGGCATTCACACCCAAAGAAACCAAGCAGGAACTTTGATGATTGTTCATCAGATGTGGTCTAGTCTCAAAGTTATACATATCTTCTTGATGTATGGTCTTGCAGTGTGGCAGACTGTTAGCCTGGTCAGAGATAGTGCAAGATATACAGAGAGAGAGAGAGGGAAAGACTGGAACTGGTGACAAAACTGTAAATGGTTGTCTAGAAAGTAATTCACAGATGAGAGATGACAGTTGAAAGTAAATCCAAAGGGATTAAAGAAAAAGCAAATCCAACCATTGTCCTTAATCTGTGTATGACAGAGATAATCTTGATGAGCAATTCCCCCCAAAACAGATATTAATGAAAATTATATTTTAGTTTAGAGGGTGAATTTATTTTTTAGGGTTCCCTTGATGTATAAGAGAGAAGACTTGAGTAAGTCTGATATGTAAACCACAGAGGCTAACTTAGTGTGGTACGAGACAGGTGATATTTTCATTTAGGTTGTTCACCTCGCTATCTTTCATTCAATCAAAGTTGATATTTATAATGGGAAAAATGACCGAAATGATAATCAAAATGTCAATAATGGCATTGTTTTGTAGAATTTCTGCTGACTTTTACCCAAAAAAAGCAAAGCAAAGGGAAGCAAAGAGATTTTGCCTTCTAATTTAGAAAATTTCAGCCCATAATTGATATTAGTTTAAATCTATAGAATCCCCCCCAAATAATCAAAGGAGTTTATTTAGCTGTTTAAAGGGAGGCGCTCTCCATGAACATCACCTATCTCATCAGGCAAAGAGGGAGGCAGATGATGGTTGGGTTTGCAGCTCTTTCAGAGCAGGTGGTGATTTGCTCTAGTTCATGAAAGGTTTTGCTATTCATTATTTTTTTTGCTGTTGTTTTTGTGAGGCTGATACAGAGATCAAGGTATAGGAAAAACAGGGATTAAAAAGGAACAAGTATTTCAAAATATTCAAGATATGTTTTTAAACATGCAGTTAGAATTGATATTTCATATGTCATAATCAGTACTACGGAAGTGTGTTGGTGGATGAATGAGTCGCAAAAAGCATTCAAGGAAAGTGAAAAAGTAAAAAGTTAATCTTTAAGAATAAATTATGATCAAAAAGGAACACCAAAAAAAAAGGGCATTGGAAATGGTTTTTTTTTTAAATTAAAATTTACAGTTCATTACTTAGGAAAGGAATATTTTCTTAATATCTGGGTACATCTATAGAGATATTTAACTTGAAAAGTAAATATACTTTCGGAGGGAATGTATTAGAGGATTTCATTATTTACCTTCTGCTGTGTTTTTTGAAGTTAAATGATTTTTGCTAGTTTCTGCTTGAAAAGGAAAAGAACAAAACAGAGTGAATCATGAAAAAAAAAAATATGACTCAAAAATTGTTAATGAATTTTAAAAGCGCAATGAGCTATTGGATGGAATCGCAGGATTCGAGCTAGTGATCTAAATATTAGTTTGCTCTAACAAATAATCTATCTGGCCTTTTGTCACAAGAGAAACTTGACATTTTTGTAGTTATAAGTCAAATTTTGAACAGAAAACTAAACGGGACATGAGTTTTAAAAGAGCTCAGGAATCAGTTTCTTAGAATGAATTGAAACTAGTTTTAAACCAACAAATTCTTTCTTAAATTTTTAGGACTAAATGGCTTTGTGGGTTTTACATCTCCTATAATTCCATACACCAGTATATTTGTGAACTGTGTATTAACTTCTTCTCTCCATATGTAAATTGAATAGGGATTTTTATAACTTATACCTTATTGTTAACCTTTATTACCTAAATATCTTTCTCTTTTAATAAAAGAAGTTAGCTAAATTAGGAGGGGGTGGGAAGGGGGAGGGTTTTTTCTTTAAAGTAATACTACATATGCCTAGGATGGGGACTTGAACTGGTGACCTCAGGTCAACATGGTATGTGCTTTTCTAATCCAGTCCACAAGTTTTGGCCTGTCCTTAGTACTTCAATTCCTTGCCATGGATCTCAAATTCTGGAATTTTAAAAATTTTCTACCATTTTCTTTATTTTAAGGTTGAGTCTAGTCATTACCAGTGATTTTCATGGATCCACTGATTGAGGAAAGGGTGGGGAAAGGTGATTGGGGGGGGGCAGATGATTACGGAAGTTTCTCCAAGTCGTAACTCGTCACGAAATGGAGTATTGCACAGATATCTCCTTAGTGTTCGTTTCAATAAAAAATATATATATATATATTCTGACATTAAGTTGTCTTCCATAGTCAGTATAGATATCTTTTTTTGTACTTTTTTAAATTTTTTGATAAAAAGTAAATTTGATAAAGAGTAATTTAAAGAGTACTATCTTGGTAGTTTTCCCTAGATTCAGAAATAACATTATATTTCCATTTCTTTACACAAGATCTTTCAAGAATTCTAGTACAATGTCTTCTGATGGTCTAGACAAAAAAGAAGCCAATTTAGTGAACGGGCAGATATTTTTTTTTCGTAGGAATATGTTTGAAAGAAAACAGTTGAGCTGTAAAAATCGTTTGCCACAGATTTTTTTTCATGTACTGCATCATTTCATTTATTTTGAAAGTTTTAAAAAATTTAATGTTTATTGCTTTTCTTTCTTTCTTTCTTTTTTGCTCAATTTTTGAAGCAAAGATAATTTGTGCAAAAGTAAAGTGTCTTGCAATTATTGCTATGCTGCTGCTCACACACACATGGTACCTTTCTCACTTGTTTTGTTTTGTTTTGTAAAAATTGTTTTTTGAAATAGCTGAAGGCATTCCTAAAGAAAATATTGCTGTTTCTATGGTATTCATTTCGTTACAGTTGTTGGAGAAGGCAGCTGTTTTGAAACCCTGTTTGCTTTCTCTTCGCAACTCTTTCTGAGACTTAACTTTTAGTCGTAGCAAAACATAGAGACATCTGAGATGCACAAAGCTTTTCCACAATTTTAGTAAAAGTAAAATAAGTAAAAGACATTACAGAGATAGAACACTCTCATAAATGTAAATTATATTGATTTGAATAAAGGTGACAAATGTATATTTGCTATTGATATGGTCTTTCATACAGAGCTGAGTTAAAAATGTTACATGACCAAGTACTACAAATGCCTTTGGGGTAACTTATTTTTCTTATTTTTTTTTTGGGGGGGGGGGGAGAATATTTGGAGGGAGGGAGTGAAGGTGGAGTACATTCTGTATAATCTAATGCATTTCAGAGGCATCAGACTTTTGGTTTCCAATTTCTTTTTAAGCACAAGGCATTCAATTTTTTCAAAGGGTATTTTTGAATGCATATCCTACCCTCTTGTGCCGCGGTGAAGCACTTGTCGTTGCAGTGACCTCACAAGATCAGATCACAATAAGTTTAATAGCAAAGAAATGTTTCTTATCTCTATTTTTTTCACTTTCATAGATTTCATATTCTGTCTGTCAAAAAAAAACAGTTCTAAAGGAAAGATAAGTTAAATAAGCTAGAGTTAAAATAATAGAAAGAGTATTTCTGTAAAATGAATTTAACATGAATTTATAAAGTTCTCCAATCTATGCATATTCTTTTGTTAGTCTTTTGTTGGTGCTGGTTAATTGAAAATTTGAGTAACGAATACAGCAGAGAAATGTACTCTGAGAAATCTCATTGTTTGTATCGGTCTTATGAAAATTGCTGAATTTCAGCTGTAAAGATAAAAGCTTACTTGCCAACGGAATATCCCCAAATATACCAGCCGAAACAAAGGCAAAACAAATTCACTGTTTTAAATTAAATTTGTTAAAAACTTGGAGGATTTGATGTTTTGACTCTAGCCGAATCTTCTTCAGATTTTAGCTGGCTGTTAGCAGTAACCTGAAGATGTTGTTAGGTTTAAGACATCAGGCCTTCTGACGTTCACAAATATTTACAATTGTATGTTAACATATTATTCTCTCTTGGTTCAAGTTGTAGTCTGTCTGACCATTGTTGGTCTTTCCACCCAGTTGGGACAATTCTTTCTATACTGTACTGTCATATCCCTCTTCAGAACACTCGTAGTGTCAGTATGAGCAGTATGAATGTCATGTTTCTATCAGAAATAAAAGATTAGGAATTGTTTGTACTAGTTTAGAGAGACATTAACATTAGGAAATTGTCCCAACTGGCTGGTTTTCACACTGTTACAGTATACTTTGAACATAAATATCAATATCAAGGAACAAGTTTGGGTTTCTTTGCTTAGCTTTTTTTAGCTTGCTAAAAGCTTGGGGAGAGGGGGATGATACAGGTTAACTTAACACAATTAAAATCATTTTTGACAAACGATTTTTGTTTTTGATGCACTGGGATCAAGTTTGTTTCCTTTCACTAGTCTTGCTTTCAAATTTCTCAACATTTATTTTTTCCGATTTTTGTAAAAGTTGTTTTATATTTCTTTTTCCTGGTTTGGGCATGGTTGTTTTGTCTGATAAATCAGATGCTTGCATGTGTTTCTATGTTTTGTATTTGCATTTCAAGTTTTATATTAGAGAAGTTTTGTTTGCTGTAAATGTTGGAGATTGTGGAAAATCATTTCAGAAATGCCGCTCCTTCTTTCGCTTAATTAACACTGTCATATTTGTGAAAATTTTTCTACTATCGTTTTTTTTTTTTCAATTTAAGGGTTTGGGAACTACGAAGTGTGTGTCATTTGCAATACAATACATAGTAGTTTCAATTCTGTTGCATTTCTCAATTTCATTTGATTGTAGATCCATGGGTTCCCCCCCCCCCCTCCCCTCTTTTCATCTCAACTAGAAGAAGGGCTGTATTCAATCGCCGAAACAAATTGTAGCTAAACATGTCGGAAAAAGAGTAAAGAAAAGTTGCACAGAAGCTGACTTTCATTTGATACAAATGCAATACTGCAATAGACCTTAAGGGTTCCCCTACCCCTCTTATCTTAACATACCCATGTGCTGTTTGCAATTGATTCTTCCTGACAGTATATGTAAGTATGATCCTTTTCTGAAGCGGTGCAGGTGCTCATGCAGGCGAGCTTACTGAGATCAGAGTAAAACATTGATGTCAAAGGTCATCGGTTCTGGCTGCAAATTTTATCATACTTAAACTTGATAAAAGATTCTTAACAGATTTTACTGGCGGTTCTGAATATCTCCAAATCATATCCAGACGTTTGTAGTGTTGAAGTAGACGATTCAATGTTTCAGACGGGCAAACTACTTTGTGGTTGGAAGTTGGAGCATCAGCAACCATTATTTGATTTTCTAGCTTATTTCGGGCTTATACTGAAGACCTTTATAAAGTAGATAAGGTGATGGGTAATGTAGAGGAATTTTAAGGATTTAGCCATATTGATTTAATTGAGGCAGTTCTTTGAATTCATGACTTTGTGACCAATTCATAATACAATGGCTGCCAGAGTAACTGCATTTACTATTAATAGATGACCTTGAAGGTTTGTCATAGCACCCTTCCCCCCCCCCCCTTCTTCAACAGCTTCCACACCAGCCCAGAATGGTTTATATGAGAATGTGGGAATCTCATCTGTTTACATATAGAAGCATCTCAAAAGGTTCTGAAGTGTTCGAAAGGCCAGCAGTGTAACAGTGGCATGTGCTTATTTCTGCAGTGTTTTCTTTCCTTAAAACAATCGGCATTAAGTTCCCTTCTTCAACATGTGGTCTTGAGGAGGTCTAACTTAACTGTTGAACTAGTTCCCAACATTTTTTATACATTTGGAACTAACATTTAGCACAAATTTTAATATTCATGCAAAAAAAAAAAATAACAACATCGTACACAAATAAATGCAAAAATAAAAACATAGTTTTCATAGACAGATGACACTTCCTGTATTTCTGTTCTGTTTTATCAACCATTCATATGATGTACAACCTCAACATAGGAACCTCCTCTGTAGAAATGATTAAATCTAGTAACAATAACTAAATTCACTGTCTTAATTAATACTTTCATCCATCAATTAATTTTGCCATCACACTTCTGTATGAAATAATTACCTTCCACATTCTGTATAGCACAGTGTTGAACATCACTGCAGCGATATTCAAACAGACATAATTTAAAGTACTAATCAGAGACAAATTCTCACCTTAAATAACATTTTATGATCAAAACAGATTGATAAGAATATTCTCATATCTTATTGTTATTTGACAAAAAGAAAAAAAAAAAAAGAACACACCTAGCCAAATAGAACAAAACGAATAAACTCATTTTTTTGATATGCACTCAGGTAATACAATGTCCAACCTTTAGTAAGTTGCATATCTCAACAACAACTCTCAGTAAACAATACAAACGCCAAGTCCCATCGGTGAGTGTCGATTCAACACCCAATTTTGCCAATTTATCCACCATAAGAAACTAAATGCAGGGCTAAGGATGTAAAGTTAATGCAGTAATACGTCCATACACCAGTGATTCATCTTTTCGGCAATAACCTAGCACAAAGAAGAGGCTGCCGTAAAGACCTCTTATACAAAAGCATTAAAGCTCACAGACCCTACCTACCTCCAGAGTGGTGCCACCAAGCTAGCCACCCACCCTCCCCATCCAAGGATTATAAATATGGCACCAATCATGCAAATTTTTTTGTCGACCACTTAGTGAAGAGGTTTAACAGTCCATGCAAGGAAAGATTTAACTATTATGATTTAACAGAAAAGAATGGCACCAAACACACCGGACTAAATTCAAAACCTCAAAATAACCTGCTTAAAATGAAATAGCAAATTCTACACAACACCACCAATGTATGACATATAAATTGTTCTTAAGTTTGACATGATGCATGAAGCCAACTAGATTAACAAATCCCTTCATCTCCCCCACCCACTCACCAGCCCCTCACAACTATAAAGGAAGGGAAAAGGCATAATTGTACCTGATTAAGAGAACTGCCCAACATTTCTTATTTTGATCTCTGCAACCCGACCCCTCAAATAAAACTAATAAAAATACACATTTCTTTTCATGACATGTTCTTGAGCACTTGATATATTTATCAGCTTTTCTCATGCAAGCCGTAGGATTTTTTCTTTTCTTTTTCTTTTGTCTCTCTGGTCACCTGAAAGGATATTATAACGTAGACAGGTCAAGTTCATTTCATTTGACTACATGAAAATAACAAGAGATTACTGAACATTAATTAACCCAAACCTAGAAATTCTCCCTCACTCCCTCCGTCCACCTCCCCCTAAAACAAGAACAGAAAGACTAAAATCAAATCAACCAACATTATAACAAATTCCGTTTCGGAAGCAAACAGAAACGGTATAATTTCATTATTTTATCATTTTTGTTCATTTTTGTTCATATATATATATATAGGTTTATATACACACCAATGAAAGGATTGATTCATACCACTGTGGCATTGCACGTTCTCTTCAATACTTGAAAATTAACATATTTACCAGCTAAAGAAATGTATGCAATAACAAAATTCTGTCCAAACTAGACTGAAAATGTAAGGCAAATGTGCTATCACTATAATACACCAAACCTGAAAAATCCTTTTGTCAAAGGGTATATATTTTTCCCTATGCCAATTGCATTCCTTTTTCTTTCAGCTGTGCAATTAAACATGCACTGATGATGCAAATTTTTTAAGTTGTTAAGGAGGAGGTCGAGGAAGGGGTGATGGGTGGGGGAGGGGGGGGGAGGGAAAGGGGTTGTCAGCCCCAAAACTCTTTCAACATCAGCTTGATTAAAGTAAGTCATTTCTGATCTTATTTTAACAATCGGATGAAGCAAATCCCCAAAGTTGTCCTGAAACATGCTAGAAAGTAGGTCACATAATGGCCACTCATGTTGAACAAGCACATTACAATCATCGTTGACCAAGCATGCATGTCTCATCTTTGAGACATTTTGAATCGTCAAACTTTAACACATCTCACGACTACGAATTATCTGAAGGGTACGGACCTAACTTATAGCATCGTTGCCTGTACTCGTTCTAGCACTCATCGATTCGTACTCGTAACCATACTCGAGGCATTTTGTAATCCAGCATTGGTACGAGATGAAGTATTTGTACTTCTAGCCTTGTACTTATACTGCTAACAACCCTACGTGTACTCATAGTCAAGTCATTGTATTGATCAATACAAGTATACCCACTGCACCTTATGGAGTCTGATGATGTAGTTCCAAGCATTCGTACAGTCCATTGCATGATCAGTTATTAAAGTCACATATGGTGGTCCTTTAAACTGAGTTTAAAGAATTTTGTAAGACCGCTGCTTTCACAAAGCTTGTCAACGCACACCTTCCCTCCCCCGCCCCCCCTCTCCACACCCAACCCCCATCATATTTATCAACCCTCTTCAAATGTTGTTCTGCTTATTTTATGTAAGAAACAAAATGGACATAGATTTGAAATGTCTTACCCAATCTTTCGTCCTAGCATACAACCATCAAATTTCAGTCTTAACAGATATAATTCATACAATTTACTCCAGCCAAGTTCAAGAAAATCAAACCCTTTGTGGCAGGCAGGGAATAAGTTTCTACTCAACATTTGTGTAGCAGCTCTGAATTTTGTCTTTTATAAAACACCATGGTTACCATGTACAAAACAAAAAAACCCCACTATAAATCTAAGAATGTGTATAGCAAGTTGACCATTTGCATAGCATTTTGCAATGTGAAACTGGATACGGAATTCCCTTTTGTAGTAAATGACTCCACTGTGACCTTACAACAAGAGGTGGCTTAAACAGGGGTCAATCCCTAAAAATTATTTTTTTAATTGCAAAATAAATCAGTTTCTCTTTTGGTATTATCTTGTCTTCAAATTTGTCACTTGTTTTATTCTCTTCAAATATTTGAAGACTTTTGTGAGTTTAAATGTAAGATACATCAGTTATTACATCCCCCAAGTTGATAAAAGTATAATTCTAAACTGACACACACTATACTTAATTTCAAACCAATTAGTATACAATGATTCTTTCAGCATTTTTGATGTACAAATACTTCATCTATTCTTTCTCATCTCTCAGAAGAACATTCCAAAAGTTGGAATTTTACTTCGCTGAGTTCCGCTCGCGTTCGTTCAACTCCTATGGACCATCACTCGTTTTTCAATCTCTCAACCTCTCATATGCACACCAGGCCATCGGTGGCTGTCTGGAATTTTTTTTTCAGCAATTTGAAAATCAATTTGAAATGGCGAGTCACTCTGCTTTCAATTTTGATGTTCCCAGACAGAATTGGAGAAATCTGTCCACCATAAGAGCGGCCACGCAGTCAATCAGTAGTACCTTCAACAGGAGCGTGCGATACTGTAAACAGAAATTTTAAAACTTCTGGTAAAAAATGAACAACATTTTTACTATTGGTTTGTGAAACATTCAAATGTAAAGATTGTACTGATAAAGTTACTAATGCAGTGGTAAGTCCCGGTGATTGTTGGCAACAGTATTAGTGTAAATTACTTGCAATGACCAGTATCACTTCAAAAAACATAAAATCAATGGAAGTCAACTTATCAATTCAAACTGATATGTCAACTTTAAGGAATTAAGTTAACTTAAGAATTAAGTTAGCAACCATACTTCGAAAGGCAATTAACAACAGATAGTTAACATACCTCACAGAGAAATAACAATAGATAGTGAAAATACCTCACAGGCAATTAACAACAGATAGATAGTTAACATACCTCACAGGGAAACAACAATAGATAGTTAACATACCTCACAGG
>KN882470.1:0-14327 GCA_000934455.1 Apostichopus parvimensis | reverse complement strand
ATACCTCACAGGCAATTAACAACAGATAGATAGTTAACATACCTCACAGGGAAACAACAATAGATAGTTAACATACCTCACAGGCAATTAACAACAGATAGATAGTGAACATACCTCACAGGGAAATAACAACAGATAGTTAACATACCTCACAGGGAAATAACAATAGATAGTGAACATACCTCACAGGGAATAACAACAGATAGATAGTGAACATACCTCACATGGAAATAACAATAGATAGTTGGCATACCTCACAGGCAATTAACAACAGATAGTTAACATACCTCACAGGGAAATAACAACAGATAGTTAAATACCTCACAGGGAAATAACAACAGATAGTTAAATACCTCACAGGGAAATAACAATAGATAGTTAACATACTTCACAGGCAATTAACAACAGATAGTTAACATACCTCACAGGGAATAACAATAGATAGTGAACATACCACACACATTATTAACAACAGATAGTGAACATACCTTACAGGGAAATAACAACAGATAGTTAACATACCTCACAGGGAAATAACAACAGATAGTGAACATACCTTACAGGGAAATAACAACAGATAGTGAACATACCTCACAGGGAATTAACAACAGATAGTTAACATACCTAACAGGGAAATAACAACAGATAGTGAACAGACCTTACAGGGAAATAACAACAGATAGTTAACATACCTTACAGGGAAATAACAACAGATAGTGAACAGACCTTACAGGGAAATAACAACAAAAAGTGAACATACCTCAAAAAGAATTTACAACAGACAGTGAACCTACCTCAACTGGGAACTCAATCACAGAAAACTGATCTGAAACGTCAGGAACTATTCCCAGTGTGAGAGACACGATTGCAATGATTGAAAACATCAGGCTGTATAGAAGGGGTTTGTTATCTTTCAAGCTCTCCATAAACGGGTGACCCTGGAAGTAAGAAACAAAATTGGAAATTGAGGGAAGACATCAAAACAAACTGCCATTGTTGATAGACTAGTTCAACACAATGAAAGGTTTTTATGATTTCATGTTATTTCCATATCCTTGTTTCCAGGGTACATTTCAGTCTTTATATCTTTAGAGATGTTTGGAGAGCATATTGCATGCAGTGTCCCCCCCCCCCCTTTTCATTCCCCTATGCGGTACCAGACCATCATCCCCTTTGCCTATATAGAACCTAGCCTATATAATACCTAGCCTATATAGTACCTAGCCTATATAGTGCATAGCCTATACCTAGCCTAGCCTATATAGTACCAGACCAAACAGTTAGTTTCTCATGTATAGACGAATCAACTTCCAGAGTATAACAGAACAGACAAAATATTATAAAGGTGAAGAAAAGAAGAAGACAAAGGATGTGACCTCTGACCTTGTAGTTAATAGCAAATGTGTTGACTTGGAGCATCATAGATATTATGTACACAGTGCTGTTCAGAATATTTGGTTGAAATTCTGCATCTAAATCTGGAAAGCCGGACTCCCTGGTATAATAAAAAGAAAGAAGAAAATTAACAAATTAAAAAATGGATTAAGTGCTAAATAGGATTTTCTTTGAAAAACAGTATACAATTAACTCATGAAGGGCAGGCAGATCCAAGATTCTACACAGAAGAGTGTGACCCTGAGGTCCTTGAAGGTAACTTGCAAGAAGGGTGGTATGGTCCAACCCCCTCCACCCCCCCCACCCCAAAAAAAAAATCAACATTGTAAACTAAGAAACATACTCTACATTCCACAAACTAACTGGAGGTTGTATTTATGCAGGTTGCAATAAATACATCACCACTGTTTTAATGTTAATTATAACAGCAACCCTGGTCTGTGTTTGGTCGTTAGTATGCTTGGTTGAAAAAGTCAAATTGCTTGTTTCACATAAATGCATCGAAGCCAACTTCTAATGAAGGGAAGTGAAATATAGCACATTGTGAAACGCTGCAGGATACCACTGCCATCAGAAAGACCACGTCGTTTTTAAAATCAAAACAAGAGTGAGCTGCGGTCCCTCATTGCAAGAGTCAAAAGGTTTGAGAAGCACATGTTGCTACAGTTTATAACACAAGCATGGTGGTATGTTGCCAATGTGAACTGCAAAGTTGACCAACCTTAAGGGCATCCTTGATTTTGCTTCAGAGACTAGTTTCATTAAGCACCAGAAATGGACTCCAAACTGAAGTAGAACAGTAAGGACCGTATACAGGTTGAAGATGTTAGGTAGAGGTCGGTTCTTGGACAACGTCTTCAAAGGCTGAAATGAAGCAGAAACATATCTGTATAAAAGCAAATCAATCATGATGAAGATGCTAAAAACCAAAAATGAATTGGGAATAATTCTCAAAGGAACTTTGGTACTATGTCGTTAATAATCATCGATATTGCAGAATTCGAAACACTTTTTTTTGAATATCAGACCTCCCAGCGGCTCTTCAACAAAATAAAGATTTTTTAAAGGCTTCGAACATGAAAATAAAGGTTTTTAAAGGTCCAAAATGAAGTTAACTAGTAACATACTCACCATCTATGCCCATTTTTACATCATCTGTGGCCCTAATTTAAAATACCTGACTTACATTAACTGTTGTTTGTGAGTCTGTTTTGTATCACTGCATAAATCATGCCTGGCTGTCCAAAAAAAACCTTAATAGCCAATGGTTAGCATGACTGAATACAATATTTCTACTCTAAACTAAATCTTTAAAATATTTTTTTTACTTAATATAAAAATAAAGGTTTCAAAGAGCATTTTTGAAAAATAAAGAGCCGGTTTTTGAAATAAAGGTTTTTTAAAGGTTTCGCTGGGAAGTCTGTAAAATAAATAAGCTATCGTACTTACCTTAGACCTTGATATGAATAGGAAACAGCCAGCCAATAGAAGCCCCTGTAAAGTAGCTTGACCATCACTGAACTTGACACCGTCTAAATAGAGCACACTTTGACTGTACGCCAATATGAGAGCATTCAGTGCTAATATTTTAAACATCTGCAGTGTGGTCACTAAAGTACAGCGACCCTGCTTGACAATATGACAAACTGTAACAGAGAAGAGAAAGAGAAACGGCTTTGTTATCGTTTAGATTCGTACGGATTTCAATCCTTTCTCCCAGAGCTACCAAAAATGACAAATTATACGCAGAAATGCTTTTCGACTTAGAAAATCGATGCTAATGACGGAACCACCACAACTTACAGAATCTAGTGAAGGTGTGGTAAGTGATGCTGGCATCACCAATGATTGACTCATCAAACTATAAAGAATCTACTCCAAATGAGAATTTTTTTTTTGTCCATCTCATTTATTGACTCATTTGACATTTATACAAATAGACATGATAATTTTGTGAGTTCATTATAGTATTACAATACAACTCAATCATTGCCTAACAATTTATTATTTTCTTATCTTTAGTTTTTAAAGTACATAACAATATCAAGATATCAATATCAAGTACAGAATCTAGTGAAGGTGCGCAAAGTGATGCTGGCATCACCAATGATTGACTCCTCAAACTATATAGAATCTACTCCAAATGAGAATATTAATGTCTGCATCGCTACTGGCTGAAGCACCACCAATTACAGAATGCGGTTTGAATGTTTAGTGATGCTGGCATCACCAAAGATTGATTCACCATACACATGCAGAATCTACTTCAGATGAGAATGATGCCTGCATCGCCAATGACTGAAGCACCACCAATTACAGAATGTGGTATAAATGTTTAGAGTGATGCTGGCATCACCAAAGACTGATTCACAAACTATGCAGAATCTAAATTTTAACGACAGTGATGCATGCATCACCAAGGACTGACTGACTCACCGCACTGTATAGAATCTAGTTTAGATGTGAATGGCGATGCTATACTGGCATCGCCTAGCTTCACTATCTGAGGCTGGTCTTGTTCTTCTAGCTCCTTCATCATGGCATTTAATTTTTTCTGGGTCTACAAAAAAAATAGTTTAAATATAAGCAGTGTCATATTAATAGAAACTACTGAGTAAATTTGAGATCTCTATTATGCAGTTCGTTTTTAAAAAAACATAGCTTCCTTTTCTCTCTCATATGTAAATTTGGATTCCACTCACCCTTGTCAGATCTTCTCCCCTAGCACGGCGAGGACCAGCCCTTCCCGCTAAGTGCCTGGTTTTGTCTTCATTACGACCTTTGACCCCATCGTTCTTATGTGACCTGGCGTCGTCTTTCAGCTTATGGTTATCCGACCTTCTTCTGGCTGATACAATCTGGAGAGGTTTCACACCGTCAGCAGAACTACCATCCACGGAAGTACCGTCCGTCTGATGAAAGAGGCAAAAAGGAAACAACTTTAAAAGGACAGTGTCCAACATTTGCAGCATATTTTCACCACAAACTAGTAGAAAGTCATATCTTTAAAACATGCTGTATTGCAAATATATGAATTTATAAAGTTTAAGAGCTGTTTGGGGGAATTAATGCATCTGGCAATTCAAGAGTGACATTGTCATGGTTACAGGGCTGAAAATATCTTTGTGTGTAAAGTACCATGTATACAAGGTAAGCATATATTTATGCATGAATTGTGGAACAGGACTCCTCCATTCACCGAACCATAAGTTAGGTACAGATCCCTTTCCACCAATTTGGTTGCGGATATCAGTATGTCGCAAAAAATTTGTGCACTAATCCCTCGTAGTGTCTTATGCACATAACACTACTGGTAAATGCACACATTCCAACTATGACACCCTACAGAAACAAGTGTTTTCCTGTTTTCTTGTAAATGTTCTTCAAGGACAAATGGTATTTTCATAGTGAAAAATGTGAAAATACTTATTAAAAGATTGTAATGAACCAATCCAACAACACATTTGCATAGGTTTTAGGAGACATTTCTCTGATATAATATTATTGCAATTTATTACGTAAGTGGAACTTTTAACATTTCTGAGAAACAAATTGCGGTAAATTGAGTATTAATAATTATACAAACCTCATCTTTCGGTTTCTTCCTATAGTTAAGAGACAATGGTGCTTTTGACAATAGAGCAACACCTGAAAAGAAAGGAAAAACGAAAATGAAATGTTAAAACATTGTAACATTAGCCATGAGCAACCCATCTGTATTGTCTTTTGCACCATGCCAATTATCTAGCAGTATTTTAAATTTATGCCTTTCTCTTTGTTTGAAAATTCAGTTCAAGACAATGTGGTTTTTGTAGTCTCTTCAAAAAAAATACCAAAGTGAGTAAAAAGTGAAAGTGAAAATGAAAGTGAGAGTTAAAAGTGAGTAAAAAGTTGGCTCCATCTGCCCAGCCATAGTCTTTGTCATGTATGTATGTATGTGTGTATGAATGTATGTGTTTTAGATCCTCCTACAAGCAGGAGCTGGCAACATGCCTGTTTAGGTTCACAATGTTTGACTTGGGGTTTGTTAAGTGCACCACTGATAAATATGATAGGACATGAAAGGAGACGATCATGGTAATAAACAGTGGTATTCAAGCTAACCTTGAGCCTCCCCCCCCCCTAAGCCCCCTCCTCATCCCCTCCCACCTCACCCTTCATAATATACCACTGTTTGTAGGTATCCAAATGCCATTGTATTTCATTGGTATCATTCACAGAGTAAACAGTTTTTCAAAGCAAACTCCATATGATTAGATAAGAACGAAGGGAAGAAAGTATATGTAGTATAAAAAGCTTTCATCTCCTGAGTGATACGAAAACAACAGCTGACAGCTATCAGATATTAAGACAGACCTGCTTCTAATGGAGAAGTCAACAAGCAAGTTTCTTGTTACAACTGTTTATGCTTATATCCATGAGTACATCAGAAGGTAAATGCATTTCTATGAACAAGTACTGTTAATCATTCATATATTTCCCATTCATATATCGTATATATATCCTTCACAAACAAGACCATTTGGTATGGATATTTATGAGCATAGATGTAGCTGATTGGTCGAAGCAAGAGTACATCTATGAATATTCATGACATCCCATGATAGTTCCAAACAAGACAACATCACTTTCACTCACCGACATGAGCATGTTTCAGAGCTCCCACGTCATTCGTACCGTCTCCGCACATGAGAGTTGTGAATCCCTGCTTCTTAAGGGTGGTGATGACCAGTTCCTGAGAGATTTAAGAAAAACCAGCCAAAAGTTTATTGACTTATATTTAATAAGAGTAATAAAATATCGTAACTCGCCACCCAACACTCTTCAAATAAACATAAAATAAGTAATGGTCTTGCTATTATCATGTTTCAGTATGGAACAAATTATATATTTTTTATGTTAATCTCCTTTAAGTCCACATATAGCTACCAAGGAGGTAGCCCCATCCCCCCCCCACCCCCGACCCCTCCCTCCAGATTTTCAGGCAGCTCTACAGTTATCTTACTGCAGGAATACATTACCTTCTGCTTAGGTGCCACTCTTGCAAACACTTTCACATACGGTAACAAAACATTGAAAAATTTTTGATTGGTTGAGTTGAAGTGGGTGAGAGCCTGAAAGAGAAGAGAGAGAAGACATTCCTGTTTAGTTGGTAAACTGACAAACCACAGTTACCTATCAAACAAAGTCACTCCTGAGTTCCGGTGCCAAGCGGACAATCCACAGCTAAAAACAAACATCATGGGTTGGTAAAATTCAACAAAATAGACATCTTCAAAGACGAAAATAACAGTGAAATACTCCTTAAGCAATTTAGACCGTTAGAAAGGTTACCAGGCCTGTTTGGACGCAGGTGCGAGTGCTATCGATTGTGCTACTACGGTCATGAACCTTGATTCAAACATACTCTGCATCGTCATGGTTACTTCTCAATTCTGTCTATTACTATAAAAGTCTAGTAAATGAAAGAAATACTTGCATATCATTATAAATACTGAATATTCATGACTTACCTGACCCGTGATACAAAGGTCATACTGATAGATGAGGTCCAGTTTGCCTTTGGCTGGTACCATCGGTAGGATGACTGTGTCATCTATTGACTGCCAGTGCCATTCCTCGTCTATTTGTAAATATAATTAAGGAGACATTGTACTTTGTGAGGTGATGCAAATAAAGGCTCAGGTACTAATAGTTAGCATTGCTTAATAAAAAAAATGTGGTGCAAATTTAACGATCCTAAATTATCATTCTACATACATAATTTTATTGGATATCACATTTCATAAGTTGACACACTGCTCTGTACAGCACAGTTCTACTTAATCCAGTGTTACAAGAATAAAGAGCCATTCTGCGAGTGTTTTATCTTACGTCAATTCAATAATTGAATATTTTGCTTAATAACCTGATAAGTTATTCTGATCGGAAAAGGTTTCCTTTTTAGTTCTAAGTTGTAACAAAGAAAAAACCACATTCCGACTTTGTTATCTAATGGAAATATAAAATTAATGAGCATCTTGGGTTAATACTCATATTATAATGATATAAACAACATTTTGTCACTCTAAATATTTCAAGACTTCTTGTGGTTAATTCCATTTAACTGTCTATTTTCCTTCTTTTTTTTTTTTTTATTTAACTGTTCCAATTCCCTTATATCAATGCATTTCCAAGCAAATCCCAAAGTAGTTGCATTTATATTTCTGCAATTTTAAAAAGATTGATAAACATCTTCCGAGCCCAGAGCAAACTTAGAAGGCTATTCAGCCTTTTTTCTCTTCAGTCTGTAAATTTTGAGGTCAGGGTAAGTTTCTTTGGAACACATATATTTCTTTTTATGATTTATGATAAATACTGTCTCTTAAAGACGAACATTCATGGTGGGAACTCACGAAAGTGATTTGGTTCTGTAAGGACAAGTGTAGCTTGTTTTCTGGTGAATCGCAGTTCCTTGGCAACATGACAGGCTGTGAGTGGGTTGTCGCCGGTAATCATCACAGTCTAAAGAGAATCACAGAGAGGACTACATTTATCCATTTGAATGCCACAATCCATAAACACATTTATATGTCTAAAGGGGTTACTGCTAACAATCTGCATTGCAAACTACTACATTCAAACTTAGGAGGATGACCTCATGCACAAACTTGAAAAATAATATATATATCACTAGAAATAATTATTGTCAGTCTAGGTGTATATATTTCCATACAATCTGACACTCATCAATGAAAGTGACTGAACTACCTAGTCTAGCACACACTCCATTGAGTGAACTCATCACAAGCAACACAACACTCAAATACAGAAAAGCATCAAGCATCCATACCTATGACTGCAACAACAACAAGCACAAATTTATAAGAGCAAAGAAAATATTTGCTAGAACAGGATTTGAACCATTGACCTCACGGTGATGAGCACTGGACCTGAGGTCCTTGGTTCAAATCCCACCCAAGCCAAACATTTCTTTGCCCTTTGCAAACCTGTCTCAAATGTGTTGGTCAGTTTTGCATTGTTTCTTTACATGCATAAAAAAAAAAAACTGTAAAACAATAAGTTTCCATGTTTTCTGATAAGAAGAGGTGAAGCCTGTCACATTCTTTAGTGAATAATAATAAGTAATATTGATATAGCGCATAATCAGCAAAGCTGCTCAAAGCGCTTGACAAATGTAAAACCTAAAAACAAATAGTAACAAAAACCTAAATATTAAATATATAGAACCAATAAGGCACAAAATGTAAAAGCCTAAAGCAGCTATATAAAAAACACCCGTACTAAACGATAGTGAAGCCACTAATTAAGACACTAATTAACATTCTAGCAGGATAAACAATACCATACAGCCTTAAATTATAAACAGAATTGAAACAAAAAGTAGCCAAAATGTATTTCCATTCTCACATGATGAGAGGCCTGCTGGATTTCTTTGATGGCAGATTTCGAGTCTCTCTTTAATGGGCAGGATATGATTACAAAGCCATCAAATTCCAGATCTCTCTCAACTTCATCTCTCTTCAGTTGTCTTATCTGAAACCAAAAATAAAGGAGAAAAATAAATGAGAGGAAAGACCGTTTACCAAACCGCGCATCAGCTGAGAAATCATGCGTAGGTGGTTGTATTAAAATACAAGGGTCTCATGTTTGGTTCTGCCTCGAAAACTGATCCAAAATAAGGGTTGAAACAGACCAGAATTAATCCATGTTGAAAGCATCACAACATGATTGCAAATTCTTTCCTGATTTACTTACAAGATTATGGAGCATGCAATATCTCGTGAAACACTTTAAATGAAACTCTCTACATAAGGCATTTTTATCTAACCGACATAATTATGTATCATACATATTCATTCTTGTTCAAAGAATAAAAAATTAAACAGAAAGTAATGTGAAAAACTGAAACTGAAATCCACTTGTCATACTTCATTACACAGCTGGTTTCTGTTTCTCAGACAAACAATACTGAAACTGATTTAATTTTATTTTTAAAAGCACAAAACAAATTAATTAGTGATATCATCTGTGAACGACACATCAAAATTCCTTTGCTTTTCAATTTGCTTTTCTTTCTGATAAAAGTTTAGATTCATAATCATTGTAAAAAAATTGTGATGCAGTTTCTTGGTTTCTTAACCTGGCCACTTAAAAATAAAGGCTTTTATACAGTTCTGTAAATTAGTTGAGTTATACAATCACTTCGATATCGCACCTGTGATGAGCTGAGATGACCGATCTCTCTGTGGCCCAGTGCCAGGACTCGAGCGCCTTGACGAGACATCTCAGAATGGACCGAATCATAATCGTCAGGGACGGAGGTAAACTGTGGGATATAGAAACTCTTTTAAAACTAAAGGTTGCTTTGTTGAATTAAAAGATCAATTGTATATCGACATCAGCACATTGTGAAAAGTTTTTGATTATTTAAATAAAACACAAACCAAAATTCAATCTTAAGCTAATATGATAGAGATCATTATGATGAACGACTCCTCCAAACAGAAAAAAATAAATAAATAAATAAAATTAAAAAAATTATAAAACTTGTGCCCCATTTAGGAGATATTCTAATTTAAAAGTTGGCCATTTTGTTATTTTTGCAACATCATAGTACCACTAAAATCTGGCGCCGCTAACTTTCCCTTGGATTTTTTTTTTTTTTTTTTTTTTTTTTTTCAAGGTAGAATGTTACCAATGATGACACTGAGATAAATGCCATCATTGGGACATGTTAATAAGCTCCAATAGTTTAGATTTGAAAAGCACATCTCCATTAGTGAAAGTAAATATTGTATCAAAATCAAGCAAATGGTTTAACAAAAGTTATAGTCATGTCATATTTAGAATAACTCAAGTCTTCCTCTGTCTTGTGAGTGTTATAAATAATATGTAATAATAATATATATATAATATGTAATATCGATATAAATTGTGATATCTGTTTTTAATAGCTGTTTGGGGAAGTTGTTCATAACAGTTTTCCCTATCACATAGACCAACAGCAAAGGTTGGGTTTACGTCTCTCTTAACTGACGCTTTGGACAATCCGCTCAGCTCCGGTAAAAATGACCTGTGATTGTCGTAAAATAAATCATTTTTTAAGACGTTTCTGGAACCTCAATGAATCCCAAATCCAATGATGGTGAAATAGCACTTACCATTGGTCTTAGCGTTTCGGGGGCTCCCTTCACGGTCACCATGTAGTTATTCTCTGTCGATCCAGATTCCTGCATGGAGCACACCACCCCCATCCTCTTCAGGGCACTCGCAAAGTGGAATCGTTGAACAATCTTCAGAGGTTTACTTTTAATCTTCTTGGGTATGAGGACATCACCTGTCAAACGTGATTCCGAATGAAACGAAACATGACCTATTTACATCCAAATTGAGAGGTAGATTTCTTTTTTTTCCCCACTGAAATATTTCTATATTTCTATATAGTTATCATTCTTAGAATAGTAGTCTTGTTGTCATTATTACACTACTGCTGTCTCACAGAATGTAAATTAGGACATTCTCAGAGTAAGTGAACATCAGACAGGACAGGACAGACAACAGCTTGTCAATTCATTAAAGACAAAAACAGAACAATTGAAAGATGAAGTTAATGATGGAGATCTGCATTTTAATATTAATGAACACTCAATGGTGGTAAGTATTCTGTGTAACATTCTCAAATACGGTACAAGAATATCCAATAATGTGGAGGAAAGGTGGGCTGGAAGATTCAAAAACCCTGACAATCAAAGGTGCATCAGTGGGTCCATGATGAATGAAATCCCGACTCCATAGTTTGATATAAATGTCAGACAAAGGGAAGCTCACCTTTAGTTAGCGTCCAGTCGACCGCCACCAGTGTGGCTTTCTCGAGAGGGTCGCCCACGAGGGTGTCGTCCAGCTGAACCAAGGAATGGCAAGTAGCGAGAACTTGAACTGTGGAGAGAGGAACTTCATCAATCTTGCTCATCTTCCCAGTACCCCTGATAAAGAAGGAAAGATCAAGAGATTATGAAGGATGAGGAAGAATGGATTAAGGGATAAAGGCTTAGGGGAGTCAAGCTCATTAAACTGAAAGCAGTCTGTCTGTCAATGCCCTTTTATTCCAAACATTAAGTAAACAGTAATATGGGGGGGGGGGCATCCCCTACAAATGAACTTAAAAGAGTAAGTTGTGCCAAAAGTCTTGTGAGAGGTTTAGTTTCACTAGGTATTAGGCAACATGGGCTCACTGGGTGTATCAAATTGAATGCTTGGCTGGTACACATGGCTGATGACACTTTGTAAGGTAAATCATGTTTAAAGCATCTTTTACTTCAGAGTCTAGACTTCAGTGTTGCATCATAAGACACGTTTCATTCACAACTTACACAGAGTCAGTGACAACTAAAGACCTTTTGTGGCTACTGAAAGATAGTAAACCCAGTGCAAGCACAGTGTTATATGCTTTAAACTTTATGCAAATTGTCTTTTGTGCAAACATGCAAACACCAAACCCTATCATAGTATATCTATTTGACACTTTAATAATTAAGACAAACTTATTGTAAATTACATCAACACTCTCGATAAAAATAAAGATTAAATAACAAGGAAAGACTTACGGCAAGCCTGCAACGCCCTCCACGACCAGGTTGTCACTGGTCAAGGTACCAGTCTTGTCGAAACAGCAGATATCAACCTTACCAGCGAACGGTATCCTGAATGGTTCGGTGCAATAGACACCTAAACAAAAGAACAAAAACTTAAACATTCAATTTTGAAGAGCTGGGGACAAGGAATGACATAAATGCTGTTTGCATCTGTGAATTTCATCCCAGCAAACCAAAAAACACTAATATGAGATTATCATATATATATTTAACTTATTGGCCTCTGAGAAGTGAACATTAAACATGTGACTTTAGTTTAGTACAACATTCATTATCTGTGCTCCTCAGTAACGACTTGAACACTGATATATCAGTTTCTTTTATTACTGCATTTATCATCTGTAAGGTAACAGCACTGACACAATATGAACACATAAATATGTCTTCAGTATTAGAATGACTCTTGGCCTAAATTCGGCCTAAGTGAATCTGGGGAATAATTTTTCCCATATTGCATCGAAAAACTTCTACACCAAATGGTGACATTGCTGTACAAGTGCAAAGATGCATAGCAATTTTGTGTACAGGAAACAAAGTCTTTTATAATACTTTTATATGTGATATGTGATATCTAGTTACCTAACTTGGCCTTTGTGACATTATAACCCTGTCAATGTGACATTAATTTATTACTAAACTTGGCCTATGTGAAGTTATAGCCCCATCACCATATGAACACTGAATAATTTATAACTTAACTTGGTCTCTGTGAGGTTATAGCCTTGTTACCACATGAATACTGATATGTGGCAATAATTTATTACTAAACTTAGCTGATGTTAATGTATAGCCCCATCGCCATATGAACACTGATTAATTTATTACTAAACTTGGCCAATGTGGAGGTATAGCCCTGTCACCACATGAATACTGATAATTGACATTTAATTTATTACTAAACTTGGCCTATATTAAGGTAAGGCCCCATTCACACTGCTATGTGATGTTTTTTGTAAACTTCAACACCTTTGTGAAGGTATAGCCCCATCAACGTATGAACACTAATTAATTTATAACTAAAATTGGTCTCTGTGAAGTTATAGCCTTGTCACCACATGAATACTGATATGTGACATTAATTTTAATACTTCAACACCTTACAACAGAAATTGTATTATATTTTTGAGAGTCCTCCTTACCTAGTTTAGTCAGAGCAAGCAGAGATGAGTTGACTGCTAGTGAGAGTTCAATGGGGAGTTCAGGTGGAACCACAGAGGTAAGAATGAGGGTACACTCCAAAAATAATTTATATTTGTTTCTGGTTGGATCTCTTGTACCTAGCGGTGAAAAATAAATTAGATTTCATATTTAGTACCACAAAAGTTTGAATAAAACATTTTAAGACATGGATGATTGGACATTGTAATAACAGGGTGGTGAATACATAGATACAGTTTGTGACAAAAATGTGCAAAATAAAATGGGAGTTTTAATTTATCATTTTTAGCAATAAAACACAGGGTATCTTACACCGTGGTCGCAGGTAGTAATCGATACAAGGGAAAAATAAAAAAATGGTATTTCAATTGCATAAATAGTCAAATAACACAATTCTGCATAGAATATTTCTATGACAACTAATAATAAATAGGCAATTGACAATTCATAATCATGGAAGTTAAAATATGAATCTAAGAGACTGACTACAGTCAGCTTGCGGCTTTGATAAGCCAATGATGGCTTCTTCGCGAGTTTCTGCTTGCAGGAGAATCTAAAATACATGCATACATTACTTGTGCGCTGCACCAAACACAATTAACAAGGAGAAAACCCACTAATTGACGTGCTGTCCTAGGTGAACACCGACACTTTACAAAACTTAGTTTTGGGCGAAAGTAGAAGTCAAACTCTGTATCTAGTAGTTTTAAACTCACTGATCTCCTTAGAATATCAAGCAGAAGGCTAAAAGATTCAAAATTGACGATTAAAACTGATCGCTCACCTTCTATCCAGACGTACGATGCAGCGGCGATGGCAAAGATGAGCAAAAATAAAATAAAGAGGAATGTTTCTAAGTTATTAGCAGTGACCCGCTTCACCCCGTACAAGATGGTGCGCAACAGCTTTCCCTGGAGGGAGAAAAAACAGAGAGTTTTCGTTGGTTTGACCGTAGATATAACTTTGTAAACAAATCGAAGAAATGCGGTATAAATTAAAAATACATACAGATATATCGTGCATACAAGGTTATCATTCTTGGATGTCTGCTGACCTCAAATGACCTTGACAAAATAGGACCCTTGAACTCAAGATGAAGCATCTACAAGCAAAACTTGA
>KN882469.1:223917-238330 GCA_000934455.1 Apostichopus parvimensis | reverse complement strand
AAATACGACATGCGTGCTGGTTAAGATTTACCCAGACATAACATTTTTGGCCCCTGGAACGTGACCTAGACGTCCTAACTCAGTGACCTCCAAAATCGGGCAACATGAGAGAGTTCCCCCTTAACAGTCGTTCATAAATCAAGCAAGTGACACCCCTTATACGGTTATATCAAACAAACAATTCCCGTAAATCGTCTAATAATGTAAAGAATCAACCCAAGTTTGAACATTTGATTGGAGAAAATACATGCTAACGCTAACGACAAACAAGGAGCTTTGACGTGCCGTTACAATATATACCTAAATATTCGATTACGTTTCCGGATAAGAGAAGCTCTGGATCGAAATAAATCCCAATTCCTGAAAACGGTGGCGATGTCCCCGGTGACAATACCGTGGCTTTTCCATTGTTTTCAACACGTATAGTAAACCCATAGTACCCGACACCGCTAAACCGAGCGAAATACCGTGAGTATATACCGTCGTTCTTTGTTAAATCGGCACCTATATATAGAAAACAAAAAATAAGCTTGTTACCCTGGCCCGTTTCTCTCCCCCACAAAACAGAACAAACAAACAAAAACGAGAGGCTCAAAGGATTAGTATACAAGTTAGACGAACATTATTGTCGTGCAAATGAATGATGAGTTTTACAAGTGTTGGGGATGGCGGGGGGGTGGGACGTATTAATTACTGGTAACATAAATGTAGTATGCAAAGTTAAGAAAAAAGAACTCACACGTACTGCGTATACTTTCGGTAGTCGTACATCAGTCAGCATACCACATTAATAAGTTGGAATATATACACATACCAGCCCCGTTGTTACATGCACCAGCGATATATGATATTCATGCCAACCCTTTTGTCATATTATTTACACAGGGGTGTACATATACGAGCCTGATTGGCCCACACACCATACGGCATACACGTATCATCCCAGTTGACAGATCAACCATACGAAATTGCATACGAGCCCTGTTGTCATACCAACCAAATCGGTGTTTATTTACGAACCCTGTTGTCATAACAACCAAAAGGGCTATACATACCAGCTCCGTTGTCGAAAAGTTGTAGTTCGACGGCACCCCAGTCGGTGTTTCTACCGTGGCAATAACCGTTGCACCTACTACCGGATAAAACCGTTGTCGTACTTCAGCGTAGGCAACCAACGGTATATTGTTAACGATTCCGATCAGTGAACCGCATAAAAACGAAGATACTGTAATCGGATCATTTCATCGTGGAAGTGGATTTACCTTCCGTTTTACTGTCATAATAAGGTCACAAAGCCCATTTTAATCACGACTGGAGCATTCAACTGCCAATTTCTTTAGGTTTTCCTCCCCCACCCCTTTCAAATTACATGTTCGTGCCAGAGTGCTAATCAAATCTCGTGAAATTATTTTGGAATAATCATACAAATTAAACTTTGGATGGAAAGATATAGTTAACAAGCCTTCATCTTTGAATCTTCGGTGACCTTATTGACCTCAGATGACATTTCACCTCATTTCTCACTTACATGTATATTCAAATCTGACTGATCAACTTCGACAAAGTGTTAACTAAAATCTGGAAATTTAACATTTACAACTGACATAGGACCCTTGTGATCAAAAACACGTCGGATTGACACACAGACAGCCAGCCACACAAACACACAAACCACACAAACACATAGTGTGATCATCGATACATGTATTTATTATTGCATAGCTATAAAAGCGTCTTTCGCCATTCACACTGATCATCAGTCGTTCCTTGTATATAAACAATGAAATATTTGAACGTCAAAGGGCTCAGTTTTAAATTTGCTAACTTTTCTTTTATTTCAAATCTTCATCAAAGAAATCTCTCATTTTGTTTTACCTTCTCCGGATGGATTTTGGTGAAAACTCTATATCACCAACGTCAAAGACTATAACAGCTGGTCGAAGCTTCAAAAGAACAAACAGAGAATGAGAGACTCCTACTGAGTTGTAGCGGGTGGTGTAGCTAAGAGAGGTGGGAGGGAGGATTGGGGGGGGGGGCAGGGGGCAGGAGAATGGACTGAAGGGACGAAAGACACTTCCTGTAACTTTTATTGTAATTGGTGATAAAAGTTTAATTCCAGTGACCAAACAGATCTAAGCGGCTTTTATAACTACCCCGGTAGCGATTTATTTCCTCAAACAGATTTGCAATTACGGAGTTTTCAGCCAATTAGATTGCTGGTGACGTCAGCATCAATATTGACCATCTCTTGGAAGTTGGAAGACATCCACAGAATCAGCAGAATGATAAGGTCCATTAGGTCGTAAACATGTCAAAACATGAATGAGTTCAGTAGTCACTGAAACATGGTGCTTAAGCTGAACTGATTAATTTTTGTTATTGATTGACCTGTGGCACTCAGTTAAGTCTAGTTACGGGGTTTCCTTCCAAATGCCCTAACTTATATTGATCTTACTTATGATACAAACGCTACATTCCATTGGGTTTGTGTTAACGTTTTCCAAGATTCGTGAACCGTTCTATTGAAATAGGAATTCGTTTCGTGGAATGGGTACACTGAACACAACTTCATGACGCGAGTTCACGAGTCTTGAATGAATATACACAATAATACATGACAATAGTTTAAATCGGTTCAATACGTGTGTGAATTGCGCGACAGGTTTAGGACTCTAGTTAGCCTGGATTTTCCTGTCTAAAATTTGGAAAATGGTACGCAAATAATCAAGGCTTTATTAAGACTTTTCTGTTGAATTATATGTATCTCCATTAGTGTTAACAATATATACCGGAAACTATTGAATAAACAACGTACTTATAGGACTAAACATTTAGTAACCTCGAAGTGAAGTTACAATAGTGATGACTTAACTCCTCCGACCAATCATGAGCGACTATTTACACATAATTACAAACCTGTTTTGGCAACATTCAGGGGAGATGATTAAGCAGAACATCAATAGGTACAAATAATCTTATGCACAGATGGAACAAGCAAGAACTGTCTATATTTTGATTCCTATTGCCAGGAAATCCTCTCCAATCACACCAATATACTCCATATCAATCTCGAAGTATTGGAGAATATGAAAGTCCCGTCAAACCGTCTAACTTATCAATTACACTGTAATCCGAACTTACCTCTACGCGTGTTTCGAAATCACTTGCTCCTCTTGAGTTGGCATTGAGAGAGTCCCGTAAACCTTTAGAGGTAATGGCATCGGTTTGTAAATAAAGTCGGCCACCTAAAAGACAAGTGATATACTGATCTCAATAACGCTGACTTTGATTCTTTGCCTTTTTGTGGGTTCTCAGCCCTTGACCTCAAGTGACCTGTATCAATACATAAATACATAAATACAATAGGTTTCTTCTCCTCACTAGAAATGAATCCATATAAAAATGATAAGGTTCATCAAAGCTTAACATTTAAATTATCATGCTTAAAGCAGCATTTTGCGTCCTTTTTTTTCTCGACATACATAACTAGCTTATCTATTTAAATCTTACTTCAAATGGTGGCATAAAAGTCGAAAAATTTGCAACTTTCAACTTTGTATTTTCTCCAAGATATTTTCCGTTGGGATCCCAATAACCTCGCCCATAATATGAATATAACGAACGTCATTGACCAATACGTAATACAACACCATGCAAGTTGATTTGTGTACAGTCTATATGGCAGTTGAACCAGGGAGTTCTATGACAACTCCCTGGTTGTACCAACGCAAAGTCTTGAATCTATTTTTAGCAACGGCTCATAACTAAACCTGCATATTTGATTGGTTGAATTCAAACTAGTGGGTTTGGGGGAACTGTATGCGATTAATTTTAAATGTGGAATTTGTCGTGGACACTTTTCTCATTATCTGCGAATATTCTTAATTACTCGCCAATTAACGTTGTTGGCAGGAAAAAACATGGCTAATATCTTAGTTTGCTGTTTTGTGATTGATATATGTAAAAAACTCGATGGACATGTCAAAAAGTAGAAAACGGCGACCAAACGCAAAATGCTTTAACTTGGTGTCAGAATTTGGCCTATATGGCTTCAAGTGACCTTTTGACCTCTCCAATAACAAAAGCATCCGAGAACTTACTAAGGGAAACCTCATGTGAGATTCATCAAACCTAGCATAATTGAGTTGACCTCCTTTCTACGAAGGACAAGACATGTTTTATCTTTTAATTTATTTTAATTTTATAGATGTTCCCTTCTAATTATCGATCATATAAGACAATTTCCATTAACTCCATGTTTTGGTGATGAGAAGGACGCTTCTTTAATCCATACTGAAGGCATTGCCTTGTTTGCTTAAATCAGACTGACAATATTTGCCAGGATTGTGTTTTGTTTTGTCCGGGTACTGTCCTGGGGACGGAGTACCACTTCCACGATTGTCTTCAATTCGTGTCCAGGCGTTATCAAGAAGTTCTCAAGACAAGAAGAATTTTCATTATCAAGAAAAAGAGTCAATATTTAACTTCAAAACTTTTCACTTTCACTTTCTCACAAGATAGTGAAGAAGCGAATACTGCAAGAAAAGTTATACTTACTGTCTTATTAACTCACTGTTTAGTACTTAAATGTTAGCAATCTATAACTGGATAGGCAGGTAGCAGTTAATTGTTCTTTTATCTTCACATGCTCGTCATTATTGAGAAACTTTAACTATAATCTATACATACACTTTTAGTTGATATTGACCACAACCTATGAGCTAAGTGTTCCTTGTTTACTTTCGATCGCATTTGAAACTGACCAATGGTACAAAAAAACGAAAACTTACCATTTGATAGTTTTTCTTACAGGTCATTGTGGTCAAATCTACAAGGTTTTGTGAAGCTGCATCAGTGATTGCTACAGCATCAATGGTAACCTTATTCCTGATATATTCATCCCCCATAGACATCATGCGCTGATGTTCTCCGTCCTCGCCGTCGGTCATAAGTAATATCTTACTACCTCCCGGATCTCCGTCTGCCCTCAGTATCTGAGACAGATCAGAACGAATCATATTACAGGGAAATGCACGAGAACAACAGCAGTTCATCTTGATGTTGGTGGGGTTGGGGTAGGAAGGGAGTTGGAGGGTAGACAAGGTATCTAGCCTAGGAAAGGAAAGGAAGATCATTGGTTTCGTAGGAAACTAGTGACTACTCCCATGCAGAAAGTGCTAATTCCAACCTTCTTTACTTTGCTGTCAACAATCGTTTTTTTCTTCTCTTCTCTATATATTGCTTCCAATCGTGTTAAACATGTTCATTGAACTGTGTTACTGTCCCAAACTATTCCCCCGCTGGCAGTGGCGTCGCCAAGGGGGGGGGGCAGGGGGCACGTGCCCCCCTGAAAAAGCTAGTGCCCCCGAGTGCCCCCCCATCTGAGATTATGGTTGGTAAAAAAAATATATATATTTTGTTATATTCAACTCCCATCATCTGAGTTGGTTTTTCATAAGGACAAAGAAGCACAGTAATTCGTATTTTCTTCAAATGAGCTGCGAAAAAATGAAAAAGTTTATCCTTGACCGTCGGGTATCGAAGTCGTAACCCGCGCCATCACAACAGGTGTCGATATTTACATTGAATGTGTCAGTGCTCACGCCATACCACCGGCTATACACGTCCGCTTCGCGAGCTACATGACTCATCGTTCAAAACAATGAATTTCCCTGTTCTGGCTGTGCTGCAGCCGTGTTTTTATTTCCTAGGAAGTAGGACGAATATTCAGAAAATCACTAGGTGCAGTCCAATCAAATTTCTGAAAAGTAGGCCACCCCTACTCTCCAGAGAACACTATTTCTGGACCTTTCTCATGATTCTGACATCAGAATATGAAAGAACGCGCTTTATTTTTTCTGGACCGATGAGTAATATCGTTGCTCTGAACCCTAACCTTGATTTCGAAACAAATTTGAGAATCCCGGAAAAATTGATTAACCCTTATCCGTCCTAGGAAATAAAAGTTTGCGTGCTGCAGAATGTCGCGTTGCCGAATGTGGTGTAGCCTACGTACTAGCGATTTCGATGCGACTGTTTTGTCTTTTATTCTCCGAGTATGGACCCAGTCATACGGAGTTGATTAGAAAATATGCGCAATATATGCAACAAAGTTGTATAAACCATTAGGGTGAGTTTATGATTTTTTTAGCGATACTACCTTCAACTACGATGGTCGAAAATCCTACTTTGAAACGAGTATTCGATCCGACAACATACTATGCACGTTGCACGTTCCCGGCCCATTCCAGAATTCTCAAACGAGCGAACTACGTCCACAATTTTCAACCTGTTTTCGACTTTTCGTTGTCCTAATCCAGTGTACTGCTAAAATCATGTGTGTGTAATGTATTGAGTTTGATCATGGATAAATTCCTCAAGAGGAAATCGGACCTGCCGGCGAGTACACCAACTAGTAGCAAGATACCACGAACCGATGTGACCGGTATCGAGAATGTTACTGAACCGCCTGCAGCTGCCGTTCATGAAGGCACGAGTGATGGTAAGCATAATGATTGTAGCATAGGCTGGGCCTAGCCTACCACATCGTAGTACGGTACTAGGCTTAACGTTATGGCGGACACATGGGAAGCGTTCGTCTTTGCGGCTTTAGTTGAAAATATTAAAGGGACTGTCGTTCTCAACACATTTTTACAGACTGGTAAAGTGGTGAATTGTTATTCTAATAAGCTGTTGTTGATTACAATCATTGGTTTAGGGGACAATCATGAGGTTTAGGGTATAAAAACCCACGATCATAAGGTTAGGGAATATACAAAAAACAGACTATTACAGATGGTCACTCTTTTTTCAACTTTTTTTATATGCCAAGATTGCGTCAGTATACACTCAGTCGAAAAATTGAAGCACGGCCCTAATTTTGCGGAACTGGGCCTAGGCCTAGACTAGTCCATAACCAAGATTGTGGTTCCGTACCTCCACACACAGTCCTTATCTGCTGCATTGGAAAATAAGTCACACGCCGAACGTATGGCGTATCAAAACAACATGTTTAGCAGTTCGTTTAGCAGTTTAGTAGAATTCGTTATTGAAATTCTCTCACTAATACAATCACGGTTGTACATGGGTGGCGTTGAATATTATTAAATTCACTGGCATTTAATTATCTTCACTTTCCGTTCGTTGATACAGATACTGCTATAGAAGAGCTGATCTGGGAAGAATCTGGTGGTGAAGAGGATGTGGCTGAACTTGCTGAAGAGCATCTCGAGTTTGCATAGGAGGAAGATGTCACAGGACAAGATACACCACAACAACCACGGTCCGATGCCAAGGAGACTGCCCCAAGACGGACGCTACCAGGCCCAGCTGATATAAGCCAGTCTCCGGTGGAGGACCCACAACAGCCACATCTCAAGGCCTTCCCTCAGATCACATACGGTGAAAAGAAACGGAGTTTCAACAAGGAGTGGTACAGTGCATACTCCTGGATTGAGTACTCGGCTGAACGGGATGCAGTGTTCTGCTACGCCTGCAGACACTTCCCAACAGCCAATAAGGTAACTGAACAGTCGTTCACACGAGACGGGTTCCGGAATTGGCGACATGCTATGGGGAAGGATGGCAAGTTGGTGAAACATGAACGTTCACATAAGGCTGCGCTGGAGGCTTGGTCAGAATTCAAGCAGAGGGCCAAGTCACAAGCCAACATCGGGAACCTCTTGAATGAGGCACACATCAGGCTGGTCCGAGAGAACAGACATTACGTCAAGGCAATAGCGAAGGTCCTCCGAATGACAGCTACTCAGAAGATCACACAGCGGGGACACAGAGAAGGACAATCGAGTATGAACAGAGGGAACTTCCTGGCCACACTGAACCTGATCTCAGAGTATGACACGATCGTGGCATCAAAACTGTCTAGCCCTCGCAATACCAAGAACACGCACCCTGTCATTCAGAACGAGCTCCTACACATCATGGCCGATACAGTTTGGGATGCCATCAGAGAGGACATCGAGGCTGCAGGCTACTTCTCCTTGCAGGTTGATGAGACAAAGGACATATCCAAGAAGGAGATAGTCTCCTTCTTTGTAGTCCGCTATTTCCACAACAGTGAGATCCATGAGGAGTTTTTGCACTTCAAAGAAGCTGCTGGCCTTGATGCAGGCTCTCTCTTCAGAGTCATCCACACGACACTCCTCGATAGCAGGATCGATATCCAGAAGTGTGTTGGCCAGTGCTATGATGGTGCATCAGTCATGAGTGGGGCGAATGCTGGCGTACAGGCAAAGTTCCGAGAGGTTGTCCCCCAGGCTATCTACACTCACTGCTTCGCCCACCGTCTGAACCTGACTCTTGTGGACAGTTTGAAGAGTGTCAACCTATGTAGTGAGTTTTTCGCAATACTGCAGAAATTGTATGTCTTCCTGTCCGGATCGTTCACTCATCAGGTGTTCCTGCAAGCTCAGAAGGAGTACCTGAAGGACAAACGTCCGGTTGAGCTGAAGCGGCTTTCTGATACTAGATGGGCCTGTCAGCATGCAGCCTGCGTTGCAGTCAGTGAAGCACTCCCTGCCGTCATTGCCACTCTAGAGGAATTGGCTGAGGAGAGCAACAAAGACAGGGCTGTGGAAGCCAGAGGACTCCTTTCGGTCATCAACGGAAGCTTCGTGGTGGGCCTGGTTGTTCTGCGGGCGGTTCTGAGGAAAACGAAGACACCCTCCGATCAGCTCCAAGCTCGGGACCTCGACCTCGCTGAAGCAGTCTGTCTCGTGGATACAGTCATCGAGGATCTGGACGAGTGCCGATCATCAGACGAGGCATGGAACACCCTCTTCGAAGAGGCAGAGGTGAAGTGTGCAGAGAACGACATTGCTCTCGGGAAGCCCTCCCGACCTACGAGGAAGCGATCCCTTCCTGCTCGTCTTGATGAAGCGGTCGTCATGGCACCCACTGGGCGAGGAGTCCAATTTTGGACGTGCTTCTTGCTGAGCTTCGGGCAAGGTTCGCAAAGGACACATACCAGATCATAAGAGGTACCAGCGCCTTAAGTCCCAAGAACAAAGTCTTCCTGCAAGAAGAGGTCCTCCGTGAGATGGCCAGCCACTACGGGTGTGTAGAAGAGGACCTTAAGTGTGAGCTGCACCAAACGAAGAAACTTCTGGAGCGGAAACGGGCTGCTGGCGTCAGGGTGGAATCCATGGTGGACTTCGCCAATCTCATGCTACCATACCGGGATGCTTTCTTCGACATCTACAAGCTCATCTGCATTTCGCTGACCCTTTCCGTGTCCTCAGCCGGGTGTGAAAGGAGTTTCTCTTGTCTGAAGCTTCAGAAGAATTATCTCCGAAGCACGAGTGGAGAGGACAGGACGAGTGATCTTGGGGTACTCGCCATCAAGCATGGTCGGACAGCATCACTGGACCTCGATGAAATCGTGGATAAGTTTGCACACAGTCACGGAAACAGGAGAATTACCCTGATCTAGTTGCTCATGTTCATAAAGTCATCACTCATCCAGTATTCATGTAGGTCCTCACAGTATGATTCCATCTGACAACCACTTGATCCCGTATTTTACTGTACCTGTATTTCACTGTACTCATTATTAAAGTTACTGTTCAGGGTTCTATTGCTAACCAAACCTTCTCTCAAAATTGCTGAAGAGTGAAGACATGAAACCTACTGTACCGATGCTGCACAGTGTAGTGATCACAGTGATAGTCACTCTGATGCTGTGAGTCAAGTGGTATGTTTATTGTCAGTGATCACTTTTGACCTAGCTGGTATTGTCTGCAGGCAAACGCTATGACAGCCTGGGAGGCAGTCCGTCTCTTCAGAACTGTATTCAGTGCTGAAAACTTGGTTTTTAAAAATCAGATGTCAGTCATGAGTTGTCCACCAGTCACTAGGCAGTTGAAATGGGTTTGCCTGAACCTTGATTTGAAACAGGCTGTTTTGCCATGGCATGCTGAATCAGAACTTATCAGAAAAGACTCGTAATTCTTTGGGTGCCTGCTCTGTGCTTTCATCGTTTGGAGAGCGACAACAAAATTAGTTACAAGTGGTTATGGTACAGTAATAATGGTGGGGCCTTCCCTGGTCCCACTGGAGGTTATTGGGGGGGGGGGGTAACCGGTATGATTTTTTCCCCTCAAAGTGCTCATGGATAATTGATGTCATTTGATATCATATGAAAAAGAGGGGTGGGGTATGGATGTTCCATTAAAACAAAGTGTTTGTAAGTCATGTCATTTGTTCAGATTAGCAACTCCAATAACCATGTGTACATGTACTTGACAGGAAATCTACAATTTTGTTCATATCGTATATACAGACAGACAAGCAGAAATAGTAATCTTTTATTCTTCAAATATCATATAAATGAAAGAGAGGGGGGTAACCAGTATGTATATTAATTTTCTCGAAGTACTTATTAATGATTGATTGATGTCATTTAATATCATAAATTAAAAAGAGGGGGTGGGGTCAACTTACATATTGTTTGTAAGTGATGTCATTTGTTCAGGGCTAGCAGTGGCAACTCTGTTCAGATTAGCAACTCTAATAACGACATGAACATGTACTTGATAGATAGGAAGGCTATTATTTTATTCATATTTTACAGAGGAGAAATCTCATTCTAAAGTCATATAAACAAAAGAGGGGGGGGGGTAGAGTAATCCAGTTTTTAAGTAGGGTAGTTGAGAAGGCTCCTATTTTGCTCATATTGTAATATGTGAAGACTAGCAGAAAAATGATACTTTCATTCTTCTCACACGTATCACTCTTTCACGTTCATATTGTACAGAGACAAGCAGAAATATTATACCTTTATTCTTCTCTCAGGTATTACTCTTCCAAGTTCATTCTATTCCTTTTTTAATGCAGTTGACTCATTTTCATGCTGCTTATGTGCATTTGTCATATGGGTGTGATTGTTTGTCTGCTGTCTGTGTGTGTCTTTTACCTCTCGTGAATTGGATGCCTGTGAAATGCGGAAAATCCGGACCTGCTGTGAGAAGGGAGGGTACTGCAGTATGTTGCCTTGGTCTGAGGTTGACAGGTTAGGAGCTGACGAAATGTGAGAATGTGAGGGTCCGCAGTCACCATACTTGCCTATATTTGTGGACCCATATATTAACCCTGTTGTGTAGGGGGTGCAGAGGTCATTTGAGGTCAGATGCTTGTAGGAACAAATGGCGAATGTTTACACCTGCATACTGAGCCATACTCGATGTGTGATCAAACTTTGGATTGCATGGTGAGATCCCTGATAGGAGCCAATAACGATGCTGGAACCTGTAACATCTTAATAGATAATGGGAGAAAACGAGAAGGACAAGAAAGGAGTCGGGGGTCATGCACACATTAATTCAACAAATGTAGGTTCTATTGATAGGGTTAGGCATAATATCGACAGCATGTGGTTCATATCCTCTGCAAAATTCTGCGCGTTGTTAAAATCATTACCTCAAAAATAGCAATTTCTGGAGATATCTTCAGATCGAATTTAGCAACAAATGTGGCACCATTTTGCATCTAGCCCATCCTCCGTATGCGAAAATTTTCCAAAGGGGAGGGGGGCACCCCCTCCCCTTAAACGCCTCCCCCAGGACGGCGATCCGTATCCACATAAGTGCCCCCCCCCATCAAATGCTGGTGCCCCCTGTGCCCCCCAGACTGAAAAGTCTGGTGACGCCACTGCCATCGAGTGAGGTTAGGTAGGCAATATGTATTTTATTACGCAGTGCAACCAACTGTATAGGTTTGAAATAGGCTATAGGCTAAATTTAGCTAATTGCATCTGCAAAACTAAGTAGTTGAATCAGTAGGCCTGAATGTTATTACGATTATAATCGAGTCAACGGAGCTGACGAGTATTCAAGATCAAAAGAGCACTGACAAAATACCATGCTAAAAAAACAACATTTTTTAAACATTTTTTTCGACATTCAAAAGAGGGGGGGGGGAGCAGTCGCTCCCCTGCTCCCCCTGGCTAGTATATCCTGAACTTACTTGAAGCTAGCGAACAGGGTCGACCCACCCAATAGCAAAATTAATACATAAATTATCCGAATTGAAGCTGGCGAGCGTTGTATTTTTTTTAGAGTATTCAAAATCATACGAAGTTTTGTATGGTGGAGTATAAGGATCGCGAGATACAATTTCTCAATGTGACGAGGAAAGTGTGGTAAATATGACTGATTAAAGGTCAATTTTGATCGAAAATTTTATGTCACTCACAAATTACAAGAACATATAAAAAAAAGAGTGCTATAGTTAGAAAAATTACAGTGCGACAGTCGGAAATTCCGACAGTCGGAAAATCCGACTGTCGCACTCAAATTTTCCAACTATCGTCATTTTAACCAAGATTGGGGGGGGGGGTGAGACACCCCCACACCCCCCTCAGTGCTTTTTCAGCGATCAGTGGTGAGGACATAATATACCGTGTCCCCACCAATTTGTCTGATCAAACGCCGCATTGCAAATTCCCCTGTATTGAACTTTGGCGCAGTTTGATCCAGCATTGTGCAAACGACATGCAGCAGTTCTCATTTTCCTACATTTATCAACAATTGGAAGGAAATTGCATTTGCGGCACTCCATAATTGCTTTCTGTGAGAGGATCGCAGACCCATCGTATACAAAAGTCTACTTGGAGAATTTGTCCCCTGATTTTGTTTCTGAAGACGCCCATGTATTTCCCCCAACTTAAATTTCTAAGCCATGAGATCTAAAATTTAAGGAGGTTTGAGAGCAGCATTGGGTCTGGGAAGTGTTATTTCCGGCGATCTGGAGGTATATTTGACAATTTTTTTTTTTTTTTATACGCTACGCGCGAACCCATGGTCGCGCTCCGCTTAGATAGTATCAAAGAACAGACACGCTCCCCCCCCCCCTTTTCCAGGACTGATCTGCGCCCACGAGACGGACCGCATCCGTATTGAAATTTGGTTTGCCGATGAAAAAAAATAAAATAGGGCTGTGGCAACCAGAACAATTTTGGGGATGACAGTTGCCACGCGCCTGCACCCATGCAAATGCCCCCCCCCCCAATATTTGAAACAAATCGCCGCCCCTGATTCTACGTCGCGGCCCACAATACCCGTAAGCCCCACTTTTAAAGGTTTTAAGCCCATTATTTGTTCAGAATTTGAAATTTCACAATTCTCGTGAATAAATTCACTACAAAACATACCCATAATGTTGCACACAATTTCATCGATGGACAACCATTATAGAAAAACTTCCTTCAACCCCTTTAACAGAACGGACAAATTGCACGAGTATAGAGGGAAGTATGACGTAAAATGTTGGTCAGGGAATTTTCAAAAATTTAGACACAGTTAATTTATTGGTGTACAAATATTAAAACCTCTTATAACGGCTACTATAAAACTTCGTTGAAGAATGTGAAAATATACCAGATATTTCTGAAACCGAACACTACACACAAATACAGATTGGAGGCTGTTCATCTTGGAACGCCATTTTCATGTTCACTGATAGGATGTGATATCTGCTGTTTGCTTTACAAATTCGAATAATTGAAATGAGACTGAAATAAATAACTTTTATCAGTTTATTGTGCAATGCCCCACCAGTGGCGTAACGATGAGCCTAGGGGCCCAGCTCCCGGCCCAAAGGGCCCCCCTATCAGGAGGTCCAAGCAAGGGCGTCCACAGAAATGTTTACAAGGGGGGGGGTGGGGGTCAGTAGGTCTTATAGGTGTAACACACTACTTGATATTATCTAAGCGGATCGCCACCATCGGTTCGCGCGGAGCGTACGCCGATTTTTTTTGGCCAAAAAAATACTCCTAGATCATCAGAAAAGACACTTCCTATTCAAGTTGCATTTACACATCGGTTATTTTGAGATCTCTTATAGGATTTTGAGTTTCAATAATTTCAGTAATGCATTATGGGTCCGTATGTAATGAACATAACTAGAGAACTGTTGGTTGGGTAAAATCATTGAAATGTCAAATGCTTAACTTATTTATTTTCTATTTTTTTTATTTTCCAGGGGGGGGGGAGTCTCTCTCCCCCCCCCCCCCCCCCCCCTACTGTATGGAGTATAATGGAGACTACTGTACAAATACAGAAATCACCTAAGCATAGGCCTAATTTCGGCTGAAACTTTGTCTCCATCTAAGCCTAATTTCCTGTACTTTTTTACTTACCATGCGATACACCGAAGGCATCTTTATTTGTACCTGTTATTATTATATTTATATGAAAGCCCTGCCATTTTTTTTCTTCAAATGAACGCAGTTTCAAGTCTGTGGGGTGTTGGGTTATTGTTTTAGAATTTTTCAAAAGATCATGTCCCGATGTTGTACTCAGTACATTATTGGCTGGATTTTTTTTAAAATAATATACTTTGTTTTCATTATAATAATAAATAACACAACTAGCTCGATGCATACATTTATAACCAA